>OW203763.1:47469032-47522394 GCA_934045905.1 Leuctra nigra
TATTTTCAGTTACTGACGATAATAATCCATATTACCTATTATTATTATATATTTGTGATGAAAAACAATGCTGAAATGCAAAAGGAAAGATGTAAGACATTGTATAGTGCCAGGATGTGATTATTTACATCCAGAAGAAGAAATTGTCAGGTCTTGGCAGAATTGCCCAGTGATAATGACCGAAGAAAACTTTGGGTTCATGGAATATTTGTGGACATTGAACGTAAGTTATAGCAAAGATAATTATTATAGTGGCGAATAATATGAATAACCTCTCAGTCTCACTCACTCATTTGACATTTGTAAAAATTGATGTCCATGGCTGTCTGTTCAATTCAAATAGTTCCTTTAGTTCCTTTCTCTGCCACCTCGCCACTGACAGCGCTCGGGTACTCACAGTCACATGTCGGTAAAGAAGAGAGAAGAACGCCATATTTAAATTTCATTAGATACCTGTGAGTTGCCAGGCAGTGAACAAGGAAGGGAGGGGAGGGGGAAAGATCTAGTAGGTGGTGCTATAAACACATGCCCATGCTCAACGCCCTAAGCTAAAACGTATGTTAAAAGCCATTTACTAAGTCAGGATACGTAAAATTTGATACGTGAAATTTGATACGTGACATACCAAGGTATATAACGAATTGCCAAAAATTACATAAAATTAAATCCCCATAAAAAACACTTCGTGTAAAAATAACAGCCAAGTCTCTTCAACTAAAAAAATAAATAATATGAAATCTAAAAATTCGGCACTGAAAAGTTGTGATATCAAAAATGTGCTAAGTCAAAACTTTATTTGAAAATCAAAAAATACTTGGCGCATCGTGTATATAAATAGCTTTGAAGAATAGGCCAATTATAAAATATACATCAAATATACATATACATAGTATACCTATAATGCCCTAAAAAAACGATGCGCCAAGTATTTTTTGATTTTCAAATAAAATTTTGACGTGGCACATTTTTTGATATCACAACTTTTCAGTGCAGAATTTTTAGATTTCATATTATTTATTTTTTAGTTGAAGAGACTTGGATGTTATTTTTACACGAAGTGTTTTTTATGGGGATATCACTCCTTTTTTTAGTTTATTCTTACAACTTGTGACAATCGAATGAACAATTACTAAATCCTTTAAAAAATTCACCCTTTACAATTTAGCTATTTTCATGAAGAACAGCAAAGGTTTCATTACAATCGGTCAACCAAGTTCCGAGATATGGCAACACTTCGGTTTTCAAAATGGCTGCTGAACTTTCTGCACTGCCACATAGAATTTATAACTTTAAATGATGTGTATCAATTTTAACTTTCTGAATATGTATTTATTGTATAGGAGGGGATTACAATAATTAATAAATTTGAATGACATTATTTCCGGTCTCATAAATAGGAAAATTCTTGTCTGACTGTTCCTATTCCATAGAGATGGCCTTCCGAATCGTTTGGCGCTAGTTTCATACCGATATGTCAACCAGTTTTCGAGATATGACGTTACTTCCGGTTTCAAAATGGCTGCTGAAATCACTGACCCCTTGAATTATAATTTAAACATGATTACATTTTATTATAAGCTGTCTCAAATAGTATATTTATTGTATCAAAATGTAAATTTGTGAGATTTTTAAATATGTGACGTCATTTCTGGTTTCGGTATGGAAAACTGCAAATATTATTGATGATAATACATAAAGTTGACCGTCTAAATTGTTTAGCGCTGGTTTCGTTCAAATCTTTTTAGCCGTTATTGAGATATGATGTCACTTCCGGGTTCAAAATGGCGGCTTCCGGTTGGTTTTATAACAAGTCAGATATACTATATAATCAGATATCAAAAGTACATACGTTACATAAATATCAAAATAATCGGATCAAATTTGTTGCCGAAATGCCAATCGATGAATTTCAAATTTCATGACGTCATTTCCGGTTTCGTTAACATAAATTTTAGTCTGTTGCTATTAAAAATCTATATAGTTGACCGTCCGAATCGTTTGGTGCTATATTCGTTCCAATCGGTTTAGCCGTTGTCGAGATATGATGTCACTTCCGGTTTCAAAATGGCGGCACAAAAAAAGTCAAGGGGGGAGGGCTAATCAGACGCCAAAAGTGCACACGTGGTAAAAATTTGAGATCAATCGGTTCAGCCATTTAGGCTGTGGACTGTTTACCGGATTCTAGCTCCAGCCTACTACTACTACTACTACTACTAAGATTATTATTACTGATTAAAACCGCCCTAAAGCACGGGTTTTACGGCCCTCTAGCTCGCAAAGGGCGTAACCTATTGTTCCGAAATTTGGTATATGTGGTGGGGTGGGCCATAGCTCGAAATTAAGATATTTCACAACAATGTGAGATTTCCCAATTTTATGATCCAGTAGGCCGATAATGCCACTTTGATGCTAACAGTAAAAGTGGGTTTGCTCCAGCCCTTATATTAGAGTGTGCGCGCCGTACGACTTGGCTGGCGTGGAGCGACCGCTCCACTAGATTAAATTGTTCTTAAATTAAATAAGTGTAGATTATGTCTTGTTTTTGCACACGTTTTTCTTGTCTCACATCTTTTCTTGGAGCATCTTGTGAGCTAGTTGCTGTGATCACCTCACCCCCACCGGACCCCCCACCCCCGGACCCCATGGACCGTGGTGAATATGACGTGTTAATGACGGCAATGTTGTGTCATGTGTTGCAGCATCTTGTGAGCTAGTTGCTGTGATCACCTCACCCCCACCGGACCCCCCACCCCCGGACCCCATCGGACCGTGGTGAATATGACGTGTTAATGACGGCAATGTTGTGTCATGTGTTGCAGCATCTTGTGAGCTAGTTGCTGTGATCACCTCACCCCCACCGGACCCCCCACCCCCGGACCCCATCGGACCGTGGTGAATATGACGTGTTAATGACGGCAATGTTGTGTCATGTGTTGCAGCATCTTGTGAGCTAGTTGCTGTGATCACCTCACCCCCACCGGACCCCCCACCCCCGGACCCCATCGGACCGTGGTGAATATGACGTGTTAATGACGGCAATGTTGTGTCATGTGTTGCAGCATCTTGTGAGCTAGTTGCTGTGATCACCTCACCCCCACCGGACCCGGACCGACACCGCACCTCTCTCTCACCGTCGTCTTCGTCTCCGAGTTCGTCGTCAGCATCTCAACGCGGTCGACACACATGGATGCCATGGACAAGCTGACCATCCCCAACGATGATCCTACCGTCACACTCACAATCCGTCTCATTATGCAAGGAAAGGTCAGTTCATTTCAACCATCATTTACACAAGTATTTTCTGAACGGGCTTCAATAATAACATTAATATTCTGAATATTATCATTGACAAACGATTGTTTGTTTGGGATTCACAAGTCTGTCGTCGATGTATGCTCACATAGCACGCCGCCTCGTTCTTACGTATAAACCAAGGTCAAATTCTCCACACGTCCAACTGAGATCGTCTTACAATTTACCAGATTGCAGGGAAACGTGACCAAGTCACTTGCGTAACTTCGAAGTTGCAGGCCCCGCAGTTGCCGGGGGCCCAGGGCTAAGGGGGGGGGGGGGGGGGGGGGGGGCGAAAATTTTGATACATGAATACCATAAAAAGCAAAAATATCGATGATCGGTAGTAATGAAGATAGTAGTAATTTGAAAAATTTAGATATCGACCAAAATGTGTATTTAAATCGCGTTAAATGCACTAATAAATTCTAAAGGTATTACAATAATCATTTGGGCCTACGTAACCTGGACCAGCTTGTTATTGTTAAGGCTTCCACCAGACCCAAATTAAAGCTGAGGTTATAATATTTCAAGTTTTAACTCACCTCGGTACCTATACTGCAAAAATCCATAGCAAACGGTGTTTTACAATAATAGAAAAAGTGTGATGAATTATAAATATTAACAAAAGTCTGAAATTTTTAAATATTTTTACGTTATAGGAAATTAAAAATGTAAACGACCCTAAAAATATCCTGCGGGGGAAAGGGGTGAAATATGAAGTTACGCCACTGGACAAAGAACAATCTGATTCTTCTGATCAAGTAGTATATTACATGTGGATACAAGATCTAATCGCAAACAGAAGTACAGAAGTAGAAGTTGGTAAAGTTGCGGTGTTCAACATGAACGAGCGCATTCAGCTATAGCAGAAACGAATTCCATAGTGCAAAATGGCAATGATACATTTAGATTTTTTATTGAAAACTTCCAGTGGAGTCAGGATGATAGGAAGAGATTTGCGAAGCAAAATATCAGATCGAACCGGGGCTCGAACCTGGGGCATCTCACTTACCCCGATAACCTGGTCACTTACCTGGTCAGAGCTCTACCAACTGAGCTGCCCGGCCGGACCGACGGAATGGAATTCTGCACAAATACAAAAACATGTAAAAAGAATGCGAAGCGAATTTTCGCACCAAAAACTGAAACTGACAAACTGAATTTGGCATGAGAGCCTCTAAATTTCAAAATTTCAACCAACAAAATAATATTAAAACAAAAATTAAAAATACAAAAATAAATCTTTGGGTATCCCATGAAGATGAAGGAGGAGAAGAAAATGAAGAAAGAAGAAGTTTACCTATAGGTATGTCCGGTGCAAATTCAGTGCACCAAGCTTTTTTTAATATTCTTTTGATGGTTGCAATTTCGAAATTGAAGGGGTTATTTTATGTCAAATTCAGGTAGTGTCAGGTGTAAAGCTTGGCGGCAGCAAAAAATATTGAAATACCTAGTATTATTTAGTACAAATGACGACATTTTCAGATAATCTCAGATGGGATGATGTTATGTATGTCGCCCACAAATCTTCACCCTAGTAGGTACTAATTTGATCCAATATATCTACTTTTTCGCGACGGATAGAAAATCGAGTTCAAAGTTGATATTGTTCCTTGCTCAATGCCAATGACTTCAAGGACGTTTGATGCGGTTTGATGCATGAATATTATGGAAATAAATCAATTAATGATGTGCAGGCGAGAAACCCCTTTTTGGGTCCATTGCATATTAGTAATTTGATACTCCCGGTTGGATATGGAAGAAAATGTTCTCACATTATTTCATTTTCAGTAAGAATGTGTGTTAAATTTTGTGCCATATCCATTTTCCTAATTGTTATTTACTTCCGTGTTAGGGACACGAACTGAATGGTGCATTCAATAATGTTTAGTCAAGGCTTATGGTTCTGGCATCAATGTAGCATCATAAAAGCACTAAGAAAGTAGTTTGTGCAGAGGATATGACTCAAAGAAACACTGAAATCTTAAAAAATTAAGAATTCTTAACCAGAGGTCTTGAGTTGGATATGGATCAAATAAGTACTAGGACCACGAAATTTAAAAGATTTTATCATTGGTGGTCAACTATCAATACTACTATCAAGTACTACTACAAGTAGTTAGTTGTAAACATGTCAAGAGATTGGAACACGAACACGTTTTTGAACGTAAAGAGTACCTACAACTTGTAACTATTTGACTTAACATAACAGTTGTCTTCTTTGTATCTTTGTTTTAAGTAAAACTCTAACCTAGAGCAATTTTCCAGTAAAAATTTGATCAGAGCCTTTTGAGTTTCCATTAGAGAGACGTTTCTCAGGGCTTTCAGAAGTTCATAAATGATAACTTTATTCCGCCCCGGTTGAAGAGGAAAAGTGACAGAGTCAATATATTATTTACGTTCAACATAGGACATTCAGATAAATATTTCAAACGGTCCCAAAGCTATTCAGATTTCATTTACCTTCCAATTCTTTTTCCCATTGTCTTGTATTAAAATCTCGAACATTTGAATTCTCGCAGTGAAGTTTGTTTTCGACTGTCTGGGACATGTGCGTCATATTGAAGCAGGACTTGAATTTCATGTTCCAAGTTAGGCAAATATTGAAGTTACTGATTGAGCCTGGTTAATGGATAATGAAGATCCAAACACAACACTCGACACTCACTGTGCTTACAGAGCTTCAAGTTGCCCATTCACTCATCACTCATCACTCATCACTCATTCACTCATCGCATGGCGTCAAGCTGATCGTTCACTCATCGCTCATCACTTATCACTCGTCGTATAGCGTTAGCTGCTCATTCACTCATCACTCATTACTCATCACTCATCGCATAGCGTCAAGCTTCTCATTCACTCATCACTCATTCAGTCATATCATAGCGTCAAGTTGCTTATTCGCTCATTCAGTCATATCATAGCGTGAAGCTGCTTATTCACTCATCACTTATTTAGTCATATCATGGCGTGAAACTTCTCATTCACTCATCACTCATTCAGTCATATCATAGCGTAAAGCTGCTTATTCACTCATCACTCATTCACTCATCGCATAGCGTCAAGTGTCTCATTCACTCATCACTCATCACTCATAACTCATCGCATAGCGTCAAGCTTCTTATTCACTCATCACTCATCGCTTAGCGTCAAGTGTCTCATTCACTCATCACTCATCACTCATCACTCATCGCATAGCGTCAAGCTTCTTATTCACTCATCACTCATCGCTTAGCGTCAAGTGTCTCATTCACTCATCACTCATAACTCATCGCATAGCGTCAAGCTTCTTATTCACTCATCACTCATCGCTTAGCGTCAAGTGTCTCATTCACTCATCACTCATCACTCATCGCATAGCGTCAAGCTTCTCATTCACTTATCACTTATCACTCAGTCATTACTCATCACACATCGCACAAGCAGCATTTGTAAAGTTGCTTTAAGATCTAGTGGAGCGGTTGCTCCACCCAGCCAAGTCGTACCTTACACTCACAGTCACTCAACATACCGTAAATGCCTATGTTATAAACTGAGAAGCAGACGAAACACTTTTAATGTAAGCTACAACATGGCAATTTCGGCCTACTGGATCTCAACAATGGAAAATCTTACATTGTTGCGAACGTTCTTAATTTTGAGCTATGACCTACCTGACAACATATAAATTACTTGACAATAATTAGTCATGCCGTTTTCGAACTAGAGAGCAGTGAAAATCGTGAAATTGCACCGCTTTCTTCTTCAGATGATTCTGATGATGATTCTGATTCCCGAAAAAGTTGCTATCACCGCCACAGCCTAAACCGCTCAACCCGTCAACCTGAAATGTTTACCACATATGCACTTTTGGCGTCTGATGATACCTTTGTTCTTATAATTTTTTTGTGCCGCCATTTTTAAACCGGAAGGGACGTCATATATAAAAAACGGCTGGACCGATTAGAACGAAATTAGCGCCATTCGATTTAGATGGTCATCTATATGAAGTATGTTACTTAAAAAAAATTTATTTTCTTATTTTCTTAACCGGATGTGACGTCATAAATTCGCAATATTTAGCATATTTCATCAAATTATACTTTAAATGCATATATAATTAACTTACATTGTAACATAGACAATACAAAATTATAATTTCAATATACAGTGTTCTCGGCCGCCATTCCTGCAACCGGAAGTGACGTCATGTATCGAAAACGCCTGTACTGATTGCCACTGAACTAGCTCCTGTGTATTTATTCTGCAATCTATTTGAAAAATCAATTGGGATAAATGAATATACACATTAAAGGTACCGGAAATAGCGGCAGGAACCACTAAATGAAACCGGAAGTGACGTCATATATTGAAAACGGCATGACCGATTTGACGGAAATTAGCGCTAATGAATTCAGAAGGTCATTCATGAAGTATCATCTAGATAAAACTAGTTTGTTTTCTTATTACCTATACCGGAAATGACGTCATAACTATGCTAAATGGCGTCATTAATATGCTAAATGACACTAAATTCACCACCTTATACTTTTAAATAGATATTTAGTAGACTTAAATTGTAAATAATTATAAATTCAAGGTTGCAGTGTTTTCGGCCGTCATTTTCTAAAACCGGAAGTGACGTCATATATCGGAAACGGCTTTGCCGATTGAAACCAAATTTTGGAATTGTGTAGGACTAATAATTATGAATTAAAGACGACATTATTTTCGGCCGCCATTGCAACTTAATTATGCAATTATGTTGCATTTATAATTATGAATTCAAGGCGGCAGTATTATCGGGCGACATTTTTTAAACCGGAAGTGACGTCATATATAGGAAACGGCTGGAGCTATTGTAACGAAACTTAGGCTATTTTTCTTGGATAATCATTTTAAGCTTATACCAAACGAAACTTTTCTTTGTAACGAAATCGGTTGAGGCGTATTTTTTTAAAGAAATTAGTCCTTCTTCCTCCGACATGTGTTACAATCTTTATGAATAAACTAACAAAAGAAGTGATTTCCCAGAAAAAAACACTCCGTGTAAAAAAGGCAGCCAAGTCTCTTTACTTTAAAAAAATTCAACACCGAAAAGGAGTGATATCAAAAAAGGAGCCAAGTCAATGACATTTCCAAATATTTAATCGTATCTTTGAAATAAAAGTATAAACACCGATAAATACTTTACAAAAGGACTTGGCGCATCGTTTTTTAAAGACATTTTTCTATTCAAAGGCATCTATGCCATTTATATAAAACCGTCATTTAGAATTTTTAGATTAATAGGGACACAACTTTCAATTACATACCTACTGTAAAATATTTTCTATTTGAATATGTACGCGATGAAACTTGTTTCCTATGTTTGTAATAAATACACAATAGTTATCTTCGTAATATTGTTTCGTGGTCAACATAACCTTCTCATCATGAAATAAATTTCTATTAATCCACATTTTATAACAATACATTTCATAAAGTACACAGTGACGACACATTGAATTTCTATTAAAATTTTTAGCTTTATACACTTGACACTTCAAAAATATATAATAGTTTTCCATACGTAGTTAGTAATTATTTTACAACGTTTCATGATTTTCCTCAGTCAACTATGAAAAGATACCCTTCTAATATCACCATATTAACAGTGCTATAGAATATATATGAGCCCACTTCCTTGTTATTTAATTCTACCACCCTTATTATTACAACATGAAATCTTTCTTCTATCGCCATTGACAAAACTATAAAATAGCCATTACTAAAAGTAGCTTGATTCATAGATACTGGCTCTAATAGAAAGAGGAAAATGTTCCTAGGTACTTGTAAATTTCTGTCCACTCAGGATAGAATGATGGATTTAAAAAAACGATGCGCCAAGTCCTTTTGTAAAGTATTTCTCGGTGTTTATTCTTTTATTTCAAAGATACGATTAAATATTTGGAAATGTCATTGACTTGGCTCCTTTTTTGATATCACTCCTTTTCGGTGTTGAATTTTTTTAAAGTAAAGAGACTTGGCTGCCTCTTTTACACGGAGTGTTTTTTTCTGGTAGTATCTACATGGAAAATAAATTACTCAATTTATACGAGAAGAATTTCGTTGAGGAACTGCAAGAATCAATGTTTTAAAATCTCATTGCAAAATCTTATGATCATAACTAGTGATGCCCAGCGAGAATATTCCCGTGGGAATATTCCCCGTTCCCGGGAATATTCCCGGGAATTTACTTTTCATTATAAATTAAAATGTATAATGTTATTATTTTGTGGTATCTCATTACCTCTTAGTATTCTATATTTTGTCATTAATTTTCTTGTTATCTTATGACAGGGGTCGGTAACCTTTTTTGGTGACGGAGCCAATTTCCGAAAAATGTATAAATTAGATAATAATGCGAGCCGCATAGCAGGCAATCAAATGTAATACACCAAAAATAATCAATTGAATTACTAGTTTATTCTGCTATTTTGACAAAGCCCCCCCCCCCTCCCTCTTGATGTTGCCCCGCAGGGCGTTTTTTCGAATTTTCAAATATTTCGATTCCAGATCTTTATTTCAATTATAAAGAGCCAATCAAAACCCACCAAGGAGCCGCAGGTTGCCAACCCCTGTCTTATGACATCTCAAAACATAAACATGCTTTAATAATGTTTTCTCATCCCTGTAGTAAATTCCCAATAAATTCCCGGTTTGGGGAATATTCCCGGGAATATTCCCGAAAAAATAAATTCCCGGGAATATTACATCACTAATCATAACTAAGTAAAAGTTCATTTAAATATGTCTCATAATCCAGTCACTTTACAGCCAATCCCAAACTTTTTTTATTGTTTTGTACACAATATTTCCAATTTGTAATTACTCTCAATATCTACTGCTCTACACGATTCGGTACTTGAGACAGGGACTTCATATTTGCACTAAATTATTCCCTTATGTTGCACTATGACACAGGAGCTGGATTCACGAAGAAGTATAAGGCTATAACCTGGCTATGATCGATGATCTATTATGCAATATTTGGAAATATGCGATGTTTTTCCTGTAAAATTTTATGATTTTTAATGTACAATTACAATATATTTACAAAGGAAAGTTAGTGAGTTTATCATGGTAATAGCACGATAGTAGATAGTTATTGGTAATTTTGATGCTAAAATGGAATAAAGTTATGCTGGTATAAGGCTTAAAACCTTTTGTGAATCTATCCCCAGGGGCTGGATGCACAAAGATGTATAACTTTATGACCGAAAAAGCTAATATCCATATTAGCTTTTTCCATGTTTTACCTGCATATCTTTATGAATATAAAGATGTTTTCATCGCCATTTCAAATGATAACATACCAAGTTTAATCATGGTATCATGGTTGTAATGCTATACCGGCATAAAGTTATGCCAGTATAGAGCTTCAAACCTTTTGTGAATCCAGCCCAAGGTATATCAAGTTTACCACAAGGAAAACGCTCAGTGTACCGCGTTGATGAGCGAGTACGGGGACGTGCAAATTCTCGAACCGAAAATACGTACACAACGCACATAAAACATATACCTACATCCACATTGAATTGAAATATGATCCACTCAATCAACATAAAAGTATCTGCTTTTCATTGAAACGTGAAAATAGCATGTAAACACTTTGGTACATAAAACAAATCAGATTCATGTTGCAGTGGAAAAACATGTCATTTTGATACCTACTTCATTTCTGACAGTTATTAAAAATGTCAATAAGTGCTGTAATATTAGCGACAATGTTGGTCTTAAGGTGCTGCAAGCGCGAGCGATTTTGCTGCATTTTGTAGACACTTTTTGCGATACGATTGGAGACGAAATGGGTAGACCAAATTACTTGAAATTTTAATAGTGATTAGATAAAAGACAAACTTAGTGTTATCCCTTGGTACATTTTTAATTTTTTGTTTCGTTAATTAGTAATAATTAGTGGATTTTTAATGAAAAATTTGCTATTTTGCTATTCCCTGGGCGCCGTATAAAATTAAATTTAAAAAATGTGCTAAGTAATAGCCCTAAGTTTGTCTTTCATTTAAATATTATTAATATTTGAGGTCAATTGGTTAACGGGTTTGGTCTCCAATCGTATCGCAAATTTCATCAGTTTTCGCGGTTTTGTTGAATAACCGGCGCCTAATTAACGATGCAATAAGCAAAAATGAAAAAGTGCTACTAATATACAATCAGACTGATCATGTGAACATCCTGTAAAAGTTACACTCACTCACGAAACAATTTTTCTCTCACAATTTTCTAAAACGGCCGAGCGCTTGTATCACCTTAATGATAATGCAACATATGAGTTTGATCAGATTTATCGAATTTATCGGATTTATCGATTTATTTTCATTTTTCAGCCAATGAAAACCAGTGACCAATGAATGTAAATTTTAACCAATGAACGGATTTCAAAAAAATTAGGGTCTGCACCTGAAAAGCTTGTCTTTAGATGTGTGCAAATTTCAGATTGATCGGTGAAACGGTGCGACTTCTATTGCTCCAGGTAGCAGCCAAAAAAACAAAAAACAAACAAAAAACAGAGATCCCTGAAAAAAGTGTCAAAAGGAGTCGCTCGCTTCGCTTACTAAAAAATCGACGTTTTGAAATAACTCGATAACAGGTTACTCCAGTCACTTTAGACCGAAAAGGGGCGTAACCTCAAAGTAATTGCAACAAAAAATTTTTTTCGCTAATTATTATCGGGACCATGTATATAATATGTACCAAAAAAAAGTCTACCGATTTTCGAGCCGCCATTTTGTTTTTATTAGGGGTTGATTGAAAATCAATTAATTATTTTTAATTAACGTAATTGATAAATTTTCATCAGTTTACAATTTTTTTATTCATAGACAATATGTTTTACATCATATAAAAATAATCAAGGCGATCAAAATAACCCTTCTATGTATAACAAAATTTGGGGTAATTTACCCTAAAATATATTAAAACTGACACAGGGGCTAAACTAATTGACTTAAAGACTTTGTTTTTTTACTGAAATGATCCTTTGACTGTAAGCTACAACATACTAAAAGTCTACTCACATAGATTAATTAGAACGGCCGTAATTAATTTCATTAATTAATAAAAAATGTAATAAAAATATTATTACATATCTTTCAAAGAGCAAGTCAACAAGGTAATTTAAAGTTAATTTAGACTTCAAATCACTCAAACTTGAGATTAAAAGTCTGATGATGAGTAGTGGTTGTTTAATTGGAAAACAATTAATGTGGTAATTAATCAAAATTCTCAAACATCAATATACAGATTCCCATCGATATGGATATCAAAATACAGCTTATTTCAATAGGAATAAACAAATTATGGTTGTACCTATTATAAATTATTGTGCTGTTTTTCAAAACTACGTGTTTCCAAATTCAGATTGAGTCGTGAACAAGAAATTACTGTTTTGTGAAGAAAGTTATGTCTGCAGTTTGTGTGGAGACAAAATAATAGCAAAATAACAGAGATTCAGAATGCAATTCTGTTGATTGGGCTTGACATTGGTAGTTTTTTTTATTAGAGGGGTCTATTTATCCTCGTTTTGTAAAAGTGTCATTACCTTCCTCAAGTACTTATTGTTGCGATTGTATAGGTAATCGCGCGTAGACACCACTGATCTCCATGGTAGATAGACACCCGTGGTTTTACAAAACTATCATTAGTGTATTTTATATTTTAACTGTGTAAATCGAGTGATGTGAGTTCATATTAAATTAATAAATGGATCAAGGCCTGAGTGAAAACGGGATTTTATGTTTGTTGTCAAAATGAATAACTCAGATGGCATGTGCTATTTGCAACGAATTGTAAATTAATTTTTAAATGAAACAGTGCAATAAGCTAAGGGAGTCGCCACATAGCAAGATGCTATAAATTAACGTGGTGATGACTTTTCTGTTAATTTAGGACAAATAGTTCATGTACAATGCCGTAAAAAATACACTTTTAATAGGGAGATTCTCCTCTGGAACAAAAGGAGGAAATCTATTGACAAATCACTGTCAATAAGTGACAGCAAAAGATCTCTTACAGCCACATTTTCATGTCAACTCATTGCTCGTTTGTGCAAGCAAAGACGATGCTGCAAATTTAATTCCAGTCAGAACACCAGAATTTGATACCTTATAATTTAAGAAGAGAATATTAATAACAAAACGGTGCTTGATCTGCGGCTGTTTTAGATGACAGCGTCAAATTTAGAACAAAATGATCAACAATTAATTCAGAAGATGGTGTTTGTGAGAATGCATGCAAGAAGAGAAAAGTGTGTTCTGTTCGTCCACCAGTTGACGAAGAAAGGTCGCTTGCGTTCGTGAAAACACTAGTAGATTATATTGTACTCCACGAAGGGCAGCAATTATCAACGGCTCATTTGCTTGATGTAATGAAGAGTTTTTTGAATGATGACATGAACCATACTCCAGAGTAGGTACATATGAAATTTAAAATTACAGACCATTTTGGGGACAATATTATAGTCGTCACAGAAATATACGACAAGCAGACTGTATTTACTTTCAAACAAACGGCAGCCTCCAACTCAATGATTTTTATTCAAAGGCTAAAGAACAAACGATGAAGATGAGAAGATATAATATTTATAAATATCAAAATAGTATAATAAACCCTTAATTTGCTTATTCCCATTGTAAAAAGCTGTATTTTGATAGCCATATCGATGGGAATCTGTATATTGATGTTTCAGAATTTTGATTAATTAACACATTAATTGTTTTCCAATTAAACAACCACTACTCATCATCAGACTTTTAAACTCAAGTTTGAGTGATTTGAAGTCTAAATTAACTTTAAATATACCTTGTTGACTTGCTCTTTGTAAGATATGAAATAATTTATATGAATTTTTGTATTAATTAATTAAATTAATTACGGTCGTCCTAATTAATACATGTGAGTAGACTTTTATTATGTTGTAGCTTACAGTCAAAGGATCATTTCAGTAAAAAAACGAAGTCTGTAAGTCAATTAGTTTAGCCCCTGTGTCAATTTTAATAAATTTGGGGGTAAATTACCCCAAATTTTTTTACACATAGAAGGGTTACTTTGATCGTCTTGATTATTTTTTAAATGATGTAAAACACATTCTATATGAATAAAAAAATTTAATCTGTGGAAAATGTATCAAATGCGATAATTAAAAATAATTAATTGATTTTCAATCAACCCCTAATAAAAACAAAATGGCGGCTCGAAAATCGGTAGATATTTTTTGGTACATATATACATGGTCCCGATAATAATTAGCGAAAAAAATGTTTTGTTGCAATTACTTTGAGGTCCAAAGCTAAAGTGACTGGAGTAGTGGGGTTATTGATCACGTGTTAGACTCTTATAACTCGTTCACTTCACATTATGTTAAAAGATAATCTAGTTTCTGAAACTCAGTTATGTCAATTCAACTTACATGCATTCACGTTGGTAAGGAGACAATGCACCCAAAAAACTAACTTGAGTATGATAATAGCAATCGGTCTGAAATTTTTACACAATATCCATGATCCATGACATAATGGACACATGACACATGACACATGACACAATGGATCCATGAGGCCATGGATGTGGAGAGGTAAGAATTCTTCGAGCTCCGTATAAAAACTTTATACGCAGAACATGTCGTCAAAAGTGAGATAATCGTCTTCCTGGTATGTTTTACTATGTAATGGTTCAATTTGTTAATTGATTTCTTAAGAAATTACGGGAAATTATCTGTAATGAATATGATATTTTCAACGTGAAGAGAGAAAACATTGACAAAAGAATTGCATCAAGGTCTCAAGAAGAGAATCAATCTATGAAGGCTAATTTGCGATCTGCGAGAGTGTTCAATGAAGCCGGAAGGCTGTCAAATTCGGCTGAAACATCTGAACACGATCCAAATGTGCATGAAGAAGGAGACTCGAATCATTTCTCACCAGGCCAGTCCACTCAAACGCGACACACTATTGTATGTTCCAAATGCAATGCCACATTTCCCCCAAACAATAATGTTGGCTTTCTAGACCACTTTGAGGAATGTAGTGGTAGTAATCAATGTGTGGTTGGGCAAGAAATACCCGCATCAAAACTTAAAAAGCAATCCTGTCCTTTTTGTAACAAGCTCTTTACTCGTGTTAAAACGCACATTGCACACTGTCACCTTGCAAAGGATAATGTGTCTGAGGACGACAATACAGATCCTTCAAATGAAGATGTTACATGCATCAACGACAAGGATTGCGGAAGCAATAGCATCCCGCCGATTCAAGAACCATCTGACACCGATGCGCAACGTCACCTTTTCCCTTGCCCACATTGTGGCAAAGAGTTCAAAAGATTACCTACGCATATCTCACGTGCTCATCCAGCGGAGCACAGAACTGCACTCGCCTCAAAATACAAATCAGCATTTTCTACAAGTTCCGACATTGCAGCTGATGTTGAAGAAGGTGCAGCTGCCGAGAAAGAAGAGAGAAATCTTAGTCCTGAAATGGCTGAGTATGAAGATGCACTAGGACATTGGTCTGAAGAATTTTCTAAGGTACATGATGACTCTCAGTTCTCTGAAAACGTACAAAAGTTTGCAGAATTTTTAGGTCATTCCATTGACTTACTTCCTGGGCCAAAACACCCTGCGTGTAAATACTATGAAATGCGGAAGAATGGATCTTTGGTTACGAACAACAGAAAATTCAAAGACAGCTCCAATCCGGCTAGACAAACAAAGCGAGATAAACAGAAGAGGCGTGAAAAATACTTGTACGAGAAGACGCAGTTTAATTATTACAACCAAAGGAAAAAAGCTGTTCGAACTGTTTTGAATGGGAAATATGCATCGTGTAAACTTGACATTAACGCCATATATGACTCATTTTCTAGCCGCTTTTCAACATCAAACAACTTGGTTCGGGATTCATACCCCAGTACATTCACTGATGAAGAAAGGGAAACAGTCAATGGACATTTCAACAAGTTTAATGTCACAGTTTCTACTCAGAGAATTATTAGTGCGATGCGGGGTATAAGAATGGACACATCATGCGGCCCGGATCGTGTATTAATGAGAGCAATTAAATGTGATAAAGTGGCGGCCATAATTGCTCTCATCACCTCTACAATGTTGAAAAACTCAATAGTTCCACCATGCCTCAAACAAGCAAGAACCATCCTTATACACAAGGGAGGAAATGAGCAAGATGTTAATAACTGGAGGCCGATTTCAATCTGCTCCATCATTCGCCGGGTCATCGAGAGAGTACTTGACAAAGAACTTCGATATTACGTCACATTCAACGAGAACCAGCGCGGCTTCACGTCAACGCCAGGTACGCACATCAACACTTCTATTGTTGATGCTGTGTTGAAGAGTGCAAAGAAGAAGAAGCAGGACGCAGTAGTTGTTTTTCTTGATATTTCAAAGGCTTTTGACAACATTGGTCATAGGCATCTCATATCGACAATTCAGGCTTCCAATATGCCACTAAAACTACAAAATCTGATTATTGAGTTTCAAAATGACAACTGCATTCAAGTTCAGGCTCAGACCGGCAAAACAAAGCCTATTCTCTTGAACAGAGGCGTTATGCAGGGGGCTCCATTGTCTCCGGCCCTGTATAATCTCGGAACAGATCATATCCTGCAAGAGCTTTCAGAAGAAACCATCGCAGAGAAGTATGGGTTCAAGCTGGTAGAAGGTTTACCTAATTTGAGCGTGATGGGCTTTGCTGATGACACTGCTATTATTGCAAATAGCGAAGAAAGTGCAAAAGCCCTGATACAAATGGTCAGTAATCGATTTCAGGAGATTGGGCTCTCTTTAAATGCCAGTTAATCCGTAGCCATAAACATAAAGGGTGGTAAACTGACAGGAAATATCTTGAATGTGGATGACAATACACAAATAAGGTGTATAGAAAGAGACGAGAAGATCAGATATCTTGGTGTAGATTTTAACGATGCCATTGTTTTTGATTCTTCATCGGCAATGAACGCACTCAAGACCAGCTTAAATAACTTAACAACATCACCTCTTCTGAAAGATGACCAGAAACTGAACATACTAAACCAATACATATGGCCTAGGTACTCTAGTTTATCCGCTTCAAACTGCTCCACTGTCAAAGCTTTCAAAAGGATTTCTTTTAGATGTATAGATAAACTAATTAAGAGTGCCTCTAAAGAGATCCTACAATTACCGACTGACACTCCAGATGGAATGCTTTATTCTGCGCGGAAAGTCCGAGGTCTGGGAATATTTCGAGCAACGTGGGAAGCATTCTTGCAGCATTACAACATCTGCAATGTCTTGGAGAAAGATGGTAATCCCTATGTGACAGCAATCAGAGATACAGCTGGTGAAAAGCACGATTGTCTTCAGAATCTGCAAGTTGAAATTGGTAATGTACAGACAAAGAAGAAAGACCAGCCGCTTCCCACTGACCCTGGATCAAGAAAGATTCGCGATTATCTGAGAGACAGAGAATATCAACAATGGTGCTCCTTGAAGCAGAAAGGAAAGGGTGTTGTATTATTCCAACAATACACCCCGGCTAATTCTTGGATATCTACAAGAGAAGGACTTAGCTGCTCCGAGTGGAAGGACGCCATAAAAATGAATGGATATGTGGCTCCAGTGAGAGTTTTGTATGGGCGTAGCCAAGACGGAAACCGTTGCAGACATTGCAACGAGATAGAAACACTTGGTCACGTTCTTGGCAAATGCCCATACGGAAACCTGCTGGTCAACACACTCCATCATTCTGTAAGGTCACAGATAGCTACGGCCCTTCGAGCACAGGGAGACAAGTGGGAAGTATACGAAGAGGTCCATGGATTGGCAGCTGAAGGTAGCACAAGAAGAATTGACATCATTGCCATTGATCGGGGAGCCAACAAGGCGTACATCTTGGACCCGACAATAAGATTCGAGCGGGACGCAAATCAACCCCAAGAAGTAGATGAAGAGAAAAAAAGCAATCTACAACCCGACGAGAGAATACTATAAATCGAAGTATTCAGTAGCTGACATCGAGGTTATAGGTCTGATGATCGGCGCTAGAGGAACGATTCCTGATTTTTTTAATTCTTTTTGTAAACGTTTTAATTTAAGCAAGTCATTTATTAGAAACATTTCAATTTCTGTACTAAAATCATCAATTGGTATAATGAGAAATCATTTTTATTCAAAGTTTAGTAGTGACTGATGATTTTGTAGTAGTATAGTATTGGTTTTGGTTTTTAATTTCATTTGTTGTCATTTTCTATTAGTCTTAGGTAATATCGTTATAGTTTTCATTGTAATAGGATAATTTCTTAATTTTATCTTTTCAATTTATAATCATAGCTTTTAGTTTAACCAAACATTTTCTTGTTCTTTAGTATTCTGTGTTTTTTAGCAATTTGTATATGCTGTACAAACAGATAATAAATAATAATATCATATAGGAAAGAAAAAAAAACACAAAAAAACTGGGGGGGGGGGGGATTATTTATGGTTAGTGGGGGGAGGGGGGGGGGGGGTAAAAATTGGTACACTCATTAAAATCCTATCTTCTTCCACAAATTTTAATATTTTTCACGAAACATTTTTTTTTCTTATAGTAAATATAATAGCACACAATAGTTAGTATCGATTTTCATTTATTTCAATTAGTTTTTGAATTATGAGTAAATAAATATTGAAAATGATAAATTTTAATATTTTTTCTGACAAAAAAATTTACAATTTTTTTCTCATGAACTACATACATCAGCCTAAATTCCATACAACTATTGTTCATTATACATTAATGGACACACACAAATAAAAATAGCTCAATAACTATCTCCACTAAAAAGTATATAGGTTTTGCATACAATGTTTTGTTGGAAAATGTTCCTGAGTTATGGGCCTTCAAAGATTGCTTACTGAGAACATTATAAGTTTATCAGCACTAGTACATTATAAAAGTGATTTGAATATTTTTTTTGAAATGTATGTACTATTTGTAAAATATTGTCACTGGTATCATTTAAAAGATAAAACATCAGAGAAAATTAATGTAGAATAAAATAAAAAATAAAAAAACATTTTTGGGTGCGTTAACAGAGATTATCTTTCATAATATGAACGAGGTATTAGCTGTTCCCGCTTACAGTCGATCATAAATTATTATAAACATTATAAATAAATATTAGGTATGAATTAGTATTATAATTATTACGGATATAATGTATATTGCCATAAATATTATTTCTATATTTTTTAGTGTACTAAATTTGCATCTTAGAAGCTGAAAGAGAGAAAGTCCGTTTCCGCGATTTTGAGACGCCCATTTTTTAAACTATCCTTGAAGTCCACAATTACAGTTATGTACCCAGATGCAGAAGGCCTGAAGTCCATCTTCTCTTCTCGTTTGGAATTATCTAATCAAGCATTTGTATCAATTGACAAATAGAGATGTTATTGAAGTATATTATCTTCAAAATGACTGATGTGACCATTACATGATAGAACATGATCTATCACATGATTTAGAACATGATTTCCCTAAGTTATCCTGATTTGTATGTTTAGAGTTTATTTTAGTGAGTATGGTTATGTATATTTATATGTATTTATTTTGTATTTGAAGAGTTCGTACAATTTTTCTGTGTTATTATTATAATTTATGTATCTGCCCCGCAGTCAAGCCATTTTTTGGCTTTGTGGGGCTACAGTTTATTTTTTATTGTATAACTGAATTGTGTGATTGTTAAATAAAAAAAAAACACTGAAGCGGAGACAGACATACAGTTTTTAGCTCCTCTGAAAAATCATGAAAACGGCTCCCGTCCTTCTTTCTCTGAGGTACGATTTATTTCATTGTATATAATGAGGCCCGGTATTACCAAAGTTAAATTGTGACGGATTTACCAACTTTTGTATTAAATTTAACTGTTTCAATCGTTTGGAAGTATCTGATTGGCTTCCGCTGTGCTGGTTATTTAATCCAATATTTAGTTAATCTGGCACAACTCAACTTTGGTAATACCGTCCCTAAAGATGTCAGTAATTTGAAATATTAACCTTTTACGTTCATGTATTTAAAAAAGTATGCATCTTTGAATGCACACAGATGATGCCCAAAACGCACCAACATACTTTGAGAAAAATGAGATCTCATTTACTCACATCTTTATTTGAGATAAATGTAAAAACTTATATTGCGTACCTACTATGTATACAGCCGACTCGTTATGTTTTGATAAAACCAGTCTTGCAAATTCCTCTCTCTAGGTACCTTATACTACGTCTGTGTTCGACTGGTAGTCGCTTTGGGGCGTAAGTTTTGTCCCAACCTATGAGTTGACTAGACACAAATACAATCTATCCAAGTATTCTGTCCATGTGTGACCCTGTCTAAAGGTCTGAAGGTCTGAAGGTCTGAAATGTGTGAAATTCAGACCTAGCTGTTTGCTGTGTAACCCTGTTGTAAATAGACCTAGACCGATGACTCAGTGCTAAGCACCTTGCTAGTGCTCCGCTGCCAAGCATGTTGCTACTTATTCTGCAACCTTCTAGTGTAGCTGCTAGCGGAAAAATAAAAATGATAAATTTTGAATCCTATAATAGGGAAGTCTCCTTACATTTTGGTTGTAAATTTGTAAATATAAACACAAATAATAATTAGTACACTTTGCACCCGAAAAAATTCCGTTTTCATTCATAAATTATAAAATTTAAATTTCATATTACTTTTTTCGGGAAAACGAAGTGAGACTTATGACTGCTTAGTGATGTCTTTCTAAGTTCACAACAATGTGCTACCATTGTGAATACTTTGTTGCCATGGCAATGCTGAGCTCCGTGACGTCAACCCAAGTAACACAAGATTTTGCTAAATCCATGGGCCATGAGTGGCTAACTGCTGGCCAGCCATGTGTGGCTAGCCATTCATGGGCCATGCATGGGCCATGAGAGTTTCGCCATCACAATTAAAATCTCATGGCTAGCCACTAGTGGGCCATGAGTATCTTGCCTTCAATAAGCCATGCATGGCTAGCCACTAGTGTGCCATGAGTGGGCCATGACTGTGCAGCGTAGTGATGGAAAACTCATGGCTAGCCACTAGTGGGCCATGGCCCATGAGTATCTTGCCTTCAATAAGCCATGCATGGCTAGCCACTAGTGTGCCATGAGTGGGCCATGACTGTGCAGCTTAGTGATGGAAAACTCATGGCTAGCCACTAGTGGGCCATGAGTATCTTGCCTTCAATAAGCCATGCATGGCTAGACACTAGTGTGCCATGAGTGGGCCATGACTGTGCAGCTTAGTGATGGAAAACTCATGGCTAGCCACTAGTGGGCCATGAGTATCTTGCCTTCAATAAGCCATGCATGGCTAGCCACTAGTGTGCCATGAGTCGGCCATGACTGTGCAGCTAAGTGATGGAAAACTCATGGCTAGCCACTAGTGGGCCATGAGTATCTTGCCTTCAATAAGCCATGCATGGCTAGCCACTAGTGTGCCATGAGTGGGCCATGACTGTGCAGCTTAGTGATGGAAAACTCATGGCTAGCCACTAGTGGGCCATGAGTATCTTGCCTTCAATAAGCCATGCATGGCTAGCCACTAGTGTGCCATGAGTGGGCCATGTCTGTGCAGCGTAGTGATGGAAAACTCATGGCTAGCCACTAGTGGGCCATGAGTATCTTGCCTTCAATAAGCCATGCATGGCTAGCCACTAGTGTGCCATGAGTGGGCCATGACTATGCAGCGTAGAGATGGAAAACTCATGGCTAGCCACTAGTGTGCCATGAGTGGGCCATGACTGTGCAGCGTAGTGATGGAAACTTATGGCTAGCTACTAGTGGGCCATGAGTGGGCCATGATTGTGAAAAATCTCAAAATCGATTTTTTTCAATTGTTGCGTCCTATGCTCACCTCAATTATTTGAACAATCATAACACGTAACGAACTGAGTCTATCCTGACACCATATTTTTTGATACAGTTAACTGTGTTCAACGGAAATGAAATTATTATTAGTCGCAACAATTACTGAGCGGTTGTGATTGTTTAACATTGGTCGTATTTATTTTGCTTCAACACCTTAATTTCAACTTGTTGTCTTCAAAATAAGTATATCCAAAATACTACATCTACTCCACTATGTAAAAGACATCAAGCGTTTGGTAAAAGCACAATCCTGATTGTAGTTCAACACCGGTTTCAAATATATTGCAAGAGGAAGCGGGAGAGAACCCAGGGCAAACTGTAGGTATAGGCGTTTCAGCGCGCTAAATCACATCCGTCGCCGTGGACAAGTGCGTTAGCCGCCTGATCGTCACCCCAGAGATCGTCATCGAGAATCTTCATGACAGCAAAATAATTTAAATTCGCATGTTAATTGAAATTGTCCATTTCTCAACAGATATGTGGTCTAAAAATGCATACGGATGTTAATTAAACTGTAGTAATTAATAATCTTTTTGTATTTTCAAATTCCATCACAGTTTGTAACCGTCATTTTACCTGAAAAACAATGCCCACTCGTGGGCCACTCATGGCCCATTGCGGCCAGCCAGTGGTTTGCCATTCATGGCTCATTGCCGGCCAGCCAGTTGTTTGCCACTCGTGGAAAACTCCAGGCCAGCCACTCATGGACCACTGGCGGCCAGCCAGATGTTTGCCGTTGGTTCAGTCAATTCTCACTCAAGGAAAACTCCCGGCCAGCCACTAGTGGCCCTTGACTAAATTCCCCCGTCTAGCCACGACTCATGGCAAACTCATGGCCGTACTGTCAAATTCACTAGGTGAGCCACTCGTGGCTGCCGCTAATGGGCCATGACAGTCATGGCTAGCCGGTAGTGGGCCATCAATGGGCCATGATTTTGTGCTACTTGGGAATGCCGATATTACTTTTTTAAAACAAGGTTAATATATTTTAAAACTCTGAGATCTCTATCAATCTTTCTATAGGTATCAATTACTTGAAAACATTCATCACACAATAATAATGTTTTGTTTGTCTACATCATAGACATGTATACTTTCAATATTTCATGATTTTAATCCATTCTACAACTAGAGAGAGAGTGCCCTATTGTTTAGGAGTTGTTTCACATCGGAACATACCTATGTTCTTTGGCAAGTTATTGCGATGTGGTGTAGTGAGGCGCCAGCAGTAGCTGCCATGTTCACTAAACCCCTTCTTCCAAATGTATGTCTAGTTCAGACTTGTACCAGGCTGCTCGTGTTCTAGTAATATTTCAAATATATAGAATAGGTAATTAATAGACTAATTAATAATGAAATCAATTCTTTCCGAATTAAAATTTCTGCATGAGGTATTAACCGTTCAGAAAAAAAACTGTACTTTAAATATTGATATTCTCTGAACTTTCGAAGCGTTCATTATAATTAAAGTTCGTTTTCAGTTGTTGCTATGTTTACATTACGAAAGGGTCGCCAGGCTCTAAAACGTTATCATCGTCATATTATAATATCAAATCCGCAACGTAACTTATACTTTATTAAAAAGGTGATGCTTCGTAGTTGGGGTGAATTTAAATTAAATGGTAATGAAGTTATTATTGATAAAAATTTATTTTTAAATAAAACTCGGTGACGCGACAAAACCACTGCCACTTGAGGAATAGAGATTTTGAACCTGCATCTCAAAAGAGGGGGGGGGGGGGGGGAGAGCTAGATACGTAATTATAGTGTTTAATTCATCATCTTCTAAATACAATATGAAGTTTAAGGAAAAATATATTTTTCAAAACGTGGAAATTGAAAACTGCTTTCTTGCTTCGGCTATTTGTAAAAGAAACACGACTGGTCTTTCCTGTTCTTCTTTGAACTATTCGAAGTGGAGAATGCTTGGTTTCGCATCTAGCCCCCTAATTTGGCAAATTTCCCAGAACATACTAAAAACAGGGTTTAAGGTGCTGCAAGCGCGAGCGATTTTGATGCTTTTTGTAGACACTTTTTGCGATACGATTGGAGACGAAATGGGTTGACCAAATTATTTGAAATTTTAATCGTGATTAGATAAAGGACAAACTTAGGGTTATCCCTTCGTACATTTTTTATTTTTTGTTTCGTTAATTAGTAATAATTAGTGGATTTTTGGTGAAAAATTAGCTATTTTCGTGTCTCCCTGGGCGCCGTATAAAATTAAATTTCAAAAGTGTGCCAAGGGATAACCCTAAGTTTGCCTTTCATCTAATCATGATTAAAATTTGAGATCAATTGGTTTACGGGTTTGGTCTCCAATCGTATCGCAAATTTCATCGTTTTGAGCGGTTTTGTTGAATAAACGGCGCCTAATTAACGATGCAATAAGCAAAAATGAAAAAGTGCTACTAATAAACAATCATACTGATCATGTGAACATCCTGTAAAAGTTACACTCACTTATGAAACAATTTTTCTCTCTCAATTTTCTAAAACGGCCGAGCGCTAGTATCACCTTAATTACCACTGTGGCATGGGAAGAACGAAGAATCAATAACCAAATTTGCTAGTTCAATAACAACGACTTCCATTGTACATTTCGGTAAATTTTGAAAGGTGGGAACAATTTTAAACTAGGGAAAGGGCAATTTTCGAAAAAGGACGATAATAGAAAAACCTAGAAAATTCTTCTGTCCAATTATCGAAATAAATTGATTGGAAGTTATAAGTGTCGTTATCAGAGTTATATATTTGAATCAACTACTAATTAATAAAAAAATGTTAGATCTAATAAATAAGTTTAATACTGATGTTATACACATATTTTTCCTCCTGGTATGAAGGTATTGTGCGTTCAGAAGGCGCATGTTGGGCGAGCAAAACTGCCATGTGCTATTGCTGTGATTTGTGTTCTCAGGAGGTGGGGAGCATAATCGGGAAGAAGGGTGAAATAGTGAAGAGATTCCGCGAAGAATCGGGAGCGAAAATCAACATTTCTGATGGTTCCTGCCCGGAGAGAATAGTGACAGTGACTGGACCAACCAATGCTATATTCAAAGCATTTACGCTTATCTGCAAGAAGTTTGAAGAGGTAACAAGCTGTGTGGTTGGTTCTTTGTGCACGATTCATCTGCAGGCTACAATCAGAAAAACAATTTCAAAGTTCAACAATTTGTTGCCCTTTTCCATTCAAATGCAAATGAAGCGTATTTTCAACCTACCAACGTTTGTAAACAAATTGCAATTGATTTAGACAAATATTTATCTGAAGAACAAACTTTTTGTCTGGTCATAGAAATATAACTGTTTGAAGTAAACATTACCCATATAAAACACTTCTTGTAAAAAAGCAGCCAAGTCCCCTCAATTCAAAATAAATAAATAAAATAAATAAAAATCAGCACTGAAATGTGGGCCTATCAAAGTGCTTAAAAAAGTGGGCCCTTAAAGTGGGCCACATGTTTATTCATAAATAATTTAAAAAATCTAAAGACTACTTGGCACATCATGTAGGTACCTATTACTGTAGTAGTACGTTTTTACGTTCACTAAAATCCTTGCACTAAATATGTTTATATTTTCAATATTAAACTTGTTGACTTAGTTTTGTTTTGAGATCACCACTTTTCAGTTCTGTTTTTTTTTAAACTTTTGTTTGATACTTGGCTGGTCTTTGATGGGGATATCAATCCCTTTTTTACCTTAAAATAAAAAATAAAATATTTGATTTCTAAGAAAATATTAGTTTGATGCTAACATGCAGCGCGATTGTGTACCTTTCAATTCCGAGTTGTAAACATAATCTCCCACTTACAGTCATTCATCTCCTATATGTGCATTGTATAACACCACATAGGTATTGTATAAGTCCAATATTTCTGACTACAACTACCATCCTTTAGCGGTAAAGGCTGAATACTAATTGTATACTAATAATTGCGATATAAATATAATATTTTTGAATATACTGAAAAGATCATACATGTATTAATCTTTAGTGTACACTCATTGTAGTACATGTGTGTGAGAAACATGTGTTTGAAGTAGGCAAGTGTAACTGAATTAATTTTGTCCACGCCCCCTTGACTATAGCCGTAAGGTCAATATTAAGTTAATTACTCACAAATAGCTCTTAAACAAACTTCTACAATACCTACTTATATAAGTATTGTAGAAGTTTTACTATAGTAACTCGTATATCTCTTATATTACTACTTAGTACAGTACTTAAACTAACACAATCACACTAGATGTAGGTATGACAGAGTTGTATGTCATTAGGAAACTGAATGTTTCGAATGTACTCGGTCATCTTAAGAGGGACACAATCGCGCTGCAGTTCGAAGTAAAATAGTGCAAGCTTCGTTCCAATCGATCTAGTCATTTTCAAGATTGGCATCATCCGGTCAACCAAATGGCAGCTGAAATTGCTGCTGAATTTATATTCATAAATGTTAAGTTTCATAATTAGTCTTATGAATGTGTATTTATAGAATGAAGTGAATTTAGTAATAATGTGCATATTTATGACGTCATTTTCGGTTCACTAATAAGGAAATTCTTGATTTGCTGTTGATATTTCATATTATATGATACTCTGAATCAATTTACACTATAGTTTTAATTCTATCGGTCCATCCAGCCACTATCGAGATATGACTTAACTTCCGTTTCAAAATAGCAGCATACAGTTTTTTATGTGACTTGGCAAATCAAATGCCAAAAGTGCACATGTAGTACAAGTGTAATAATAATTGGATCAGAATTTCTTGCCGAAATGCCCGTCGCTATATTCCCTATTTCATGACGTCACTGCCTAAAAACGTTAATATGTATAATCGCTTCTTACTAATGATGTCATAGAAATGACCGTCTGAATCGATTGGCGTTAGTTTAGTTCCAATCGGTACAGCCGTTTTAATCCGGTTTTAAGGTGGCTGCGGAGAACACTGCCACCTTTAAACTATAAAATATTTATCTAATATATTCGGTTTAACCGTTCGACTTAGAGTGTGTGTGTACCGTTCGACCTGGCTGGCATGGGTTAAACACCCGACTACATTCTCATAATTTTTTTCGGTTAAAATTCTGTTATTTTATTAGTTCAGTTGGTTAATGGCTATATTAATGACCAAGGTAATGGTCAATGAAATTTAGAAGAATCTGTCGACTTTTGGCGGAAGGACTCTTGGTTTGGTATCGGCGATTCGCTCAAAATGTCTAAAGGTCCATTCACACAGTTGATTGCACGCAACTAATTGGTATACTTCTACCATAAGTCTCATTGGATGTGCGCGTGTGAACTGGCCGATCATCCGATTCTTACCAATTACCGATCGAATCGGGAGTATAGAGACTAGCTCTAAACTGGATGATTGAAGATTCCCGATTGGCGTCGTTGACCAATCAGATGTGAGAGTTTCAGTCACGTGGTACTTACAAGGAAATCAAGATGGCTTCGAAAGTGTACAATGATATTAGAACGGGAATCACTACTGTTTTATTATAACAAATAATTATAGATAAGACGAAATAATAATGACAAAACTTCCTTCTGGAACATTTCAACAAAAACAAAAGACAAAATCTAGTGCATACGCCTTTTAGGCTGAATTTCACCAAGATTCTAAACCCGGGTTAGGGGTCTGTAAACCTGGTTTAGAGGCCCCTAAACCAGGTTTACCGCCTCTAAACCGAGTTTAGAATCTTGGTGAAACGCAGCCTTAGAAGCAGGCAAGGTCGTGTGATTGAATACGTTGTCGTCTGAACTGGAAAATCGCGCACATCCAATGAAACTTATGGTAGAAGTATACCAATTAGTTGCGTGCAATCAACCGTGTGAATGGACCTTAACTATTATAGTACATTTTATTTTTATGTAGACAACTTAGTTATACGATCGTTTTTCTCTTTATTGCACTTGAATGTTATGCAAATTATGTCGGCACCTAAATACTAGAAATGATTGAAAATCAAAAAAATCACTTTTCGAGTTAGATTATATCAAAATAGCCTTAATTTTTCGCTCTATTTTTGTAAGGAAGTATTGAAACTCTAGTACACCGAGAGAAATACTTCTTTGGATCAAATAACTTGATATTTGAATGCGAGACAAATATACATTTTATTTAATCCAAATAAATTATCTTTTTAACCTAAATAAATATTATTTAGGATTAAAAACTATTTATTTTAAGTGTAAAAATGGTGTCCAATGTTAGCAAGAGTGTTAGCATGTTGGCTTCAGTTTCAGGAGATGCAAGGCGGCCCGAACGGCAGCGGAATTCCCCGGCCCCCGATCACACTGCGCTTGATCGTACCGGCCAGTCAATGCGGCTCGCTCATCGGCAAGGGCGGCTCCAAGATCAAGGAGATCAGAGAAGTGACTGGGGCCTCCATACAAGTCGCCTCCGAGATGTTGCCCAACTCCACGGAAAGAGCAGTCACAATATCGGGCACGAGTGACGCCATTACACAATGCATCTATCACATATGTTGTGTTATGTTGGAGGTAAGATCATCAGGAATGATAAGAACTGGGATGTGTGGGCGTGGCTAGTGAATAATATGCGAACGAAACGGGTCACTTCTACATCCCAATTCTTAACATGATCATGAGCTCAGTTGAAAAGAAACAAGTACGGAGTAAGGCTGAGGTATTAACGCTCTGGATTTGCACTCCAACAGTCCCAGGTTCAGTTCTCGCACCTGGTTTTTGTGAATTCCCTCATCGAGAGGCAAATGCTTGGAAGTTCCCTACTTCTAGACCATGACCGCTTACTTCCCACCGTTCATTTACTCCCTAATCATCTGTCATCATCCTTAGTTGCATTTCCATTACACTCCACACAAAAATAAAATAATATGAAAGGGCGTACAGACATAAAAATACACAACTGAACATTATTTACTCCTAGCCTCAAAACTGCTTGTTTGAGTCATATACACACATTCACATAAACTCTGAAAAATGTCCCACTTTTTATGTCAGCAATTTCTAGAGAATAGATTTCAGAGTGTTAAAAATATATATAAAAATTAAAAAAAATAATACTTGATTTTCGCTATGGGATTCATGGTGAGATGTTGGAATCATGAAGAGGAATTGTTGATAATATTTTTGGATCGGTAAAACATATTAACACTTTAGTTTGGGAAGGTTTGGTGAAGAAAACAATTATATGGAAAGTTGTGTTGAAACGGAGAGTGGAGTGGCGAAGACTGAGTGGTTTTCGATCAAGTCAGGAGTAAGCCAAGGAAGTATTCTTTCGCCACTTGCTTTTAACTGTAATGGATGACATGATTAGGGATGCCGTCGATGAAAGAATTAAGTACCTGTTAAATATAAAATAATGCTGTATATGCCGATGATATTGTTGTGTGAGTGAGAGGAAAGAGAAATAACGGAAAATATAGTAGAGGTGTAGACAATGGGAAGAGATAAAAAAGGGAATGTAGTTTCGGAATAAAGTTCATAGAGATAATAGCGAATATTAGGATTTTGCAAAGAAATGGAATTTGCATTGGTCCTACTTGGGATCTTGTGTGGTTCCTGACAGAAGACCCAAGATGTGGAGAAGAGATACAGAGGCGAGGAAGAAACGGACGGATTTTATCAGCAAGGAACCTTGGCAGGACTACAAAATCTACCAATGAAGTTTAAGGTGGTGCAAGAGCGAGCGATTTTGCCGCTTGTTGCAGGCACTTTTCTTGGATACGATTGGAGGCACAATGGGTTGACGAAATGATTTTAAATTTTAATCATGATTAGATAAAAGACAAACTGAGGGTTATCACTTGGTACATTTTAAATTTTTTGCTTGGTTAATTAGTAATAATTGGTTGTTTTTTTGGTGAAAAATGGTATATTTTATTGTCTCCGCTGGGTGCCGTATGAAAATTAATTTAAAAAATGTGGCATGTAATAACCCTTAGTTTGTCTTTTATCTAATCATGATTAAAATTTCAAATCATTTCGTCAGCCCATTTTGTCTCCAATCGTATCGGAAATTTCATAGTTTTGAGCCGTTTTGTTGAATAACCGGCGCCTAATTAACAAGGCACGAGGCAGAAATGAAAAGTGATTCTAATATACAGTCAGACTGATCATGAGAACATCCTATCGAAGTTACACCCACTTATGAAACAATTTGTCTCTCTCAGTTTGTTGAAACGGCCAAACGTTTGTATCACCTTATGATGGTTTGAGTAAGATTTTGTGTAAATTTCGATTCATTGAGCTTTTACATGGAAGGAATATTGGGTGGAACGAGGAAAGTGTGATTCATGACGTGGAAATTAACTGTGGAGTACAATCATTGGAGGAGCAACCTTTATGAAAATAAAGGAAATTAAAATTTATGAACATGAAAGTTTTTCAGTTTACCTTCTTCAGGGTAAAACACAACTTAGAAGATACAAAATCAAAATGTCAGGAAATAATTTAAGAAAGTTAATTAAATAATTTTAATTTAATTGTTTCCTGTCATTTTGATTGTTAAAAGGACATTAAAATTGAAGTTTATTGAAATGTTATTAAATTTGAAGGTTTTAAATTTAGCAATGTTTAACTATTTACTACATAAATTGCATAATTATTTTTTACGCCTTCACCTCTTCTTCTAATACTATAGTTTGTATTTTATAATAATAATGAAAAAATCATCGCTTGAACAGTGCCAAAATCAAAGTGTGAAGAAATGTAATACCTATGTTATGTGAAAACTCTGTACTTGAGAAGCAGAAGACCCGAAGTCCGTTTTCTCGATGTGTGTTGCACACTTTTGGAATCATGTAATCACGCTCTTGTAAATTGACTGAAGTCAACATTGTTCTAAATGACTGGTAGTGGTGTCACATGACCAAGATGGGATGAAGAAGTGTATCGTCTAATTCTGGCTGATCTATGTTCCAGTCACCTCCAAAAGGCGCGACAATCCCCTACCGCCCCAAGCCCCAAGTGGCCGGTCCGGTGATCTTGGCCGGCGGTCAGGCTTTCACCATACAGGGCAATTACGCCGTGCCAACCCATGGCGACGTAAGTAACCATCCCATGTTCACAACACACGGGGGCCACCCGTTGGGCCTCCCCCCCTCCCCGCTCCAGTTGCACTCCATCGGGATGGCGTCGTCGGACGCCCTCATCAAGTCGTCGCTAGCGCCCGCGCACCTCATGGCCGATGTAAGTTTCTTCCTCCCTGACCCCCCCCCCCCGACCCCCCCCCCCCCCCGGACCCCTGCGGATGTGGGCCACTTGAGAGCAGAGATGAAACTGAGAGGTTGTACATATTACTAGGTTTCCGTATCCTGTTGACTATGCAGAGTACAAATATGGGTATCGTCAGTTTACATTCATAATAACAACAACAATTTATTTATTTATTTATATAGGTATAAAAAATTAGATTACAATTAGATTGACAAATCTGTTATGTTATGCTCAGTTATGGTTCAGCTAGTCTCGGTTAGGTTCTGTTTGGTATGGTACTATGGTAGGTACTCGAACTTTTCAGTTCTGGTACAATATACAAACACATGGGACAATTTGTTCACTGACGTATAATAAAATTTGTCAACAGACGTTATAAAAAAATTAAACAATTCAAAATTAATTCAATTTTTTGGAATTTCTCTGAAATTAAACACAGTTGAAAAACTAACCAATTGGATTTATAAATAAATAAAGGAATAAATATAAATAAAATAAGGTAATTACGTGGCTAAAGGTTTAATAGTAATCTGCCATGTGCAATAACTTCTAGAACACATCTTAGGATTAACACTAGTAAATTTTTGTTTTCACAGAGGGACTCTAAATCCAGACCAAAATATTAAGTTTGATCGTATTCACAATTACAATTACACGTTATTCAAAAGTAGTAAGTTTCATCTTGATCAAGACGAATACCTGATTTTTAGTTAGAATCCTCTGAATATGTACAATTTCAGTAAAAGTTCAGTTTCGTGTACAACTCTCCTAGCCATAGAATAATATGCACAATAGATAGGTACATTTGGTTACATTCCAATGGCTAGAAGAATTGGCAAATCTTATCTCTTCAGTGTTTATACAAACGCCTGTTTTTTGGAAAATGTTGGAGAGCATGTTGGTCGAATTTGCTTTGCTTTACTGAGTACTGAATGCAGCTTTTCTAAGTTATTACTTTAGCAATCTTGCTGAGCAAATTTTGACTTAAGAATAGTGAAAAATGTTTCAATACATTTTCCAAGCTTTTCCACTACGAAGGCTTCAGACTCCAGTGTGCGTTGTTATTTCTTGTTCTTGATTTGTTCTCACAATATGTGTTGCATGCGTATTAGCTGCTTTGCTTATCAATTGCAACCGTGCAGGGAAATAGCTGCAAATACAACAAACTCTTCGTAAATATTGTACTTTATTTCTTACTTAATAATCTGGTGAATGATATCTGTATTGTATTTTTTTAGTAATTCCATATGGGAACTAATTCTGGATACTGGAGCATTCCAAGTAGTATTATCTGCATTTTAGTTGTTGTCTATTGTCTGATTTATTACAATTGATTTCCTAAAGGTGATGTTGTACCTTGTAAAGCAAGAGTCATACAGTCCGACAGCTTGCTATTGCTGTTCCATTACATGGCATATTTCACAAAATTTCACTATTTCTAAGATAGGTAGGTACTAGCGCGGATTGACATTTTCGTCAGTTTACAAGCGGTGTTAGAAAAAATGTCGCCACTCTTTTTTGTCTCCCTTAAAAGTAATTCCTGAACACATTTGCTCAAAATTGAGAAATTATGCGAAGGTTTTTTTGTGATGACAAAAAATTGTGGTGAAACTTGTTGAATAGTAAAGATAGCCTCTCCTATAGTAACGAATCCCTACCAGTTTATTTGCCAGTCTGCATAGTGTATTATTGTGTCTAGACTTTAGCATGGCTTGTTCGAGGGGCTGTATGACGTCTTGAATATTATAATATTGTTAATTTAGATTGGTGTAGGTTACATGTGCTTTAGAATGTGTTTTTGTCCACGAGGCAGTCAAAGCGGCAAGAAAGAAACTGACTGTAAACATAATTGATTACTTAAATATACTATTGGCTGCTTGCATATTAATTTCAAACAAACCTTCTGGCACTTCAATTGAACCTTGACTCCACTTTTGAGTTTCAACCATGTTAATTACACTCCAAGAACTTCACAAGGGGATTGCAGGATCAATAGTTTCCTACATATTCTCTCAAAATTTGTCAATACAAAGCATATGCATGGCTTTACTATCGTGATATTTTCCTTGCACCATATTTTTACATTTCTCAGTTTTACATGTAGCGCCTGTTAAAATTTGAATAAGATACCGGCTTATTTTCACAATCTACCTCTCGGGGAGGGGTTTCAAAGCCCAACGGGTGCCCATGTATGCCCAAAACCAACAACTACATTAGTGATAAAATATTGATATTTAATATACACTAATTTCTTAATCATGTAAATGGAACTCTTTAATTTAGTGTACACAATATTCAGAAAACCTATATTCTTTTTAGGTTGGGTTGTCTTAAATGTCAAATTCAGACCCATCACCCAAACTGTCAACATTTCAACGCAACCTGTCAACTAAACCCGTGCTTAGGCATAGGGTAATTCAGAGGTTCATCAATATCACCAAGAGATCCATTGTCATGTTTAACAGGTTAATGTGACATATTGTGTAGTTAGCAGGTACATTTGCTGCAAGTCAATTGCAATATGGCTTTCGATTATTCTTCTATCGTACCCGTTTCATCCAATACTTCCTTACCTGCCAGAAGTTGAATTAATACAGACATGAGCACTGAACTCAGGAAGTTCTATATTCAATTAGGTAACTAAGAACTAAGCTAGATACATGAATATATCTCAGAACTAAGATTATAGTGCGTTTGGACTGGAATATGCAGCAATGAAAAAATATGTTCTGTTTGGAATTCCTACATTGCAAGCGTATTTTGGCTATTGTTCTGGCATTCCCCCCCATAAAATAAAGCATAAAAGTCAACCCCACATTTCTAAGGGGTAAACAACATTTGTGTTTTGATATTTTCCCACAGACGCTGCATACTCCATGTCAAACATACTGTAAGTCTACTGTTCAATAATGAATGCCATATTGAGATCGAATGTAATGGAGTTGAGAGAGAAGAGTGAATTCTTCTTGATGTACAGACTGTGTGATATCCCTGCGTATATTCTACGTGAGGCCTCATGAAACAACATTCAACATTTAGATATGTGTTGAACTTTCCAGTTGTGCCAATTCTTTTAATGTTCTGAAAATATATTGATACTGACATTGAGTTTCTTGAAAGTTTTCTTCGCGGTTCTTCCAGTGTTCTTTTTAGTTTTGTATTTACAATACTAAAATGTTAACAAATCAAGTGCTTGAGCACAATTCATACTCTGACTAAACTAAATAATGCCACTGACAGCCTCTGGTATGTCGCAAAACGTTTTTAATACTATTAATTCACGTATTTCACAACTTGAAAACGTACCACAGGTCGTAATGTATTCCAGTGTTTGTCATTATTAAGTTAAGAGACTTGAATTGCGCGACCCTCGATTTATTACATTGTATTATTTGAGACAAAACTACTCAATAGGTACGAAAGCTGTTTGAATAACCTCGCACTTCCCGTTAGCAAGAATTTTTCTGGCAGACTTCTTAAGAGGGCTTGGTAGTGAGCGTGGCCTTGACGAGTTTTTTAATCGATTTTTATTAATATCTTTTTCCAGTGTAATTGTTATCAAAATAGGGCTATGGACGTGAATTCAGAACAATTCACTGAAAATAATTTCATGGTTTGGAATAAGCTATTAGTTTTATTGTGTCCAACAGGTGTTTAGAACCCGAAAATTACTAAATTTTCGGGTTCTAAACACCTGTCGGACAAAATAAAACTAATAACTTATTTCAAACTATGCAATTATTTTCAGTGAACTGTTCTGAATTCACGTCCATAGCCCTATTTTGTTAACAATTACACTGGAAAAAGATATTGATAAAAATCGATTAAAAAACTCTTCAAGGTCAAACTCACTACCCAGCCGTCTTAAATGGGAGAAAAATGTACGGTGACAAAATCTTTTATAACTTACTCATTTAAACAATTCGAACTCTGATGTAGAAGTGTAGGATACATGTTGTGTTTTGACAGCTATTACACAGTAAAATGAAGAATGTTCAATTTCGAATTAAATACTCCAACATATTTTACTGTAAGGGTTTTCATGACTCCAATTCCTTGGTCTCTAGTGAAGGTTTTTGAAAACTTAAACAAGTTCAATCAACGATATATTTCACTCTTAAATGTTCATACTGGAGTTTCAAAAATATTGTTTTCTCCCATTTACGAAATTTTGTCAGACCATGAGAATATTTCCTTCCCGTTACATCTTGATTCTTGAAGTGACTCTTCTCTCTGTTCTCTGCAATGTGGCATTGGATGGATGGCTGGTGGAATGATGCTAACAATGCAGTGGTGTATGGAGTAGGGATTGACTTTCTTCCAGAAGATGGGGATGGGTAACACTCCTTTAGCTGGTCTGGCTGCTCTTGGCTTGGGCGGTCTCAACACGGGCAACACTGGAGGCCTCAATCCTGCGGGTAAATCTTCGCTCACTTGATACCTTAGAAGCTGAAGGGTGGAAGTATACTTACTTGATTCAATCATGTAATCAAGGTCTTTCAATGCAATTAGTCTAAAAATACAGTTATATTCCAGTACTCTCTTTCGAAATGACTGGTGTCAACATTGCGAATAAGATTTGACGCAGGTTAAATATACCTACTGGTTTTTAAAGGATCTGTTAACCTGGACACCATATTTTTTTCTAATCGTACCTGACACTAATTACTACCGTTGTTGATCATTAGTATTTGATTCGTGATAATCAGACAATTAGAAGAAAAACGTATCTATAAACTTGAAAATTGTGTTCGAAAAGAATAACTTCGTGTGCTATTTTCGATTCATTGAGTGTACGTAGGTACACTCGACAATTCATAAAACGGTATTTGAACGAAACAGATTGGCTGCTGGTCAGCTTCATTGACTATCAATCCTTGTTATTATCAATGAAATCAGAGCTCACCTACTAGAGGTAGATGCCGAGTAAGTATAGACTTCATCAGATGATGCCATCACATTTTTTTCAGACAATCCATTTATTTCAAATACCGTTTTATGAATTGTCGAGTGTACATACAAAATACAAACATTTTGTCAATGACGTTCATAAAATGTGTTTAAATACCTTAAATAATGATCTCAATCCGATCGTAAATTCATTTGTGTTGACTTTTATGCTCTGAAATTCTTTGAATTTGGGTTACCGGAAGAGATGGCGACACTCATTCCCAGGCTCAGCCGGGGTCAAAAGATTGCGAGTATGCAGAATTCATAACAAAACGCGATATTTACACTCTCAAGTACCAGCTGGTAAAATATAAAGTAGAACATAATAAGAGATTTTATTAATTGCATGTAAATGATAAGCGCTATAATTTCGAATAAAAAAATAAATGTAAAAAGTTTGAATAATCGTAATGAAGAAGAAGATTTGTTTGAACCTTCATCATACGCTTAATCCTGGGTTGCACTTAGTTTGCTCACACGGAATATTTGAAGATGAAAATCGATGTAACACCGTAATACTGACTCGCCAAGAGGTCATTCTTTTATGTATCATTTCAAGACCATACGTGTTAGGCTGGATGTTTCAACACTGTGTCAGTGTGCTTAAATCCACGAACATGAATGCTAGTAAAATTTTGATTTTTGGTACACTGGTCCTTTAAGCTCATCTGAAAAATAATTGAAATTGACTCCCGCTCTTCTGACTCTGAGGTAGGTACAGAACTAATGCAATACAGATTGCTTTGAGTATACGCATTCTTGCCAATTATAATAATACTTGTGTATTTCTTTTCTAATATACAATTTAAGTATTTTATTTCTTTTCAATATAATTTTAATTAAGATTTGGTTGGCAATACCAAAGGTAAGGACTTCAATGGTTAAAAGCCCGCTCTCAAGTAAATAAGTACGAAACTTAAATATTACAAAATTACAAATGGTGGCTCATGTAGGATTTTGTTTTCTAATGTTCTTTACTTGTATGTGTAAAATGCTATTATATCAGCTAATGCTATTAATTACATTTTGGGTGTTTTATATGTCTATTTGGAAAGCAGATTTCTGTAGGTAATGATCACAATAACAACGCCAATACTATGCATGAGAAACTGGATGTGTGTGGAAAACTTCCAGTGGTGTCGGGATGATAACAAGGGATGTGCAAAGTGAAAATAATTCCCGGCCGAACCGAGGCTCAAACCCGGGACATTTCAGTTGCCGGGCGAGAGTTCTACCAACTGAGCTTCCGGACATAAGTAGACACAACGCACAAATGAGTGTTAGAGATCTCCTAGGAGAATGGAATGAAGGTAGAGAATATTCACTACGAACTGTCATACCACCGGTGACCATATACTGTCATCATGTCTCTTTGCATTAGACACAACGCACAAATGAGTGTTAGACATCTCCTAGGAGAATGAAATGAAGGTAGAAAATATTCACTACGAACTGTCATACCACCGGTGACCATATACTGTCACCATGTCTCTTTGCATTAGACACAACGCACAAATGAGTGTTAGAGATCTCCTAGGAGAATGGAATGAAGGTAGAGAATATTCACTACGAACTGTCATACCACCGGTGACGATGCTGTCACCATGTCTCTTTGCATTAGACACAACGCACAAATGAGTGTTAGAGATCTCCTAGGAGAATGGAATGAAGGTAGAGAATATTCACTACGAACTGTCATACCACCGGTGACCATATACTGTCATCATGTCTCACTGCACAACCATCTTATACTCGACTACACGAGTTGCTTTTCGGCTTGAATGATCAGAAAATGAGTTATATGGAAGGCTTCCAGTGAAGTGAGGATGATGAAGGGAATTCCTTTATAGTTAATTTGATGATAATTGTAAAACATTTTGGATTTAACGATTGTCAAAAGAACGAATTTACACATACAAATAAATAGAAATAAGAAAACAAAATCCAACATCTGCCACCATTTGTAATTTTGTAATGTTTGGTTTGATAGTAAAGATGAGAGAAAAAAGTGAAATAGAACAAGGAAGGTTAGTTCAGAGTTGATAGAATGCAGATCGGCGGATCAGGGTTGATATAATGAAGATTGTTATGTATTACAAAATTACAAATGGTGGCAGATGTGGGGTTTTCCTATCTCTTTATTTGCATGTGTAAAGTTCTTCTATAGCAGTCAAGGCTATAAACTATATTTTGGGTGATTTATTTTTATGTGTCAAATGTAAAAGCAGATTTCTGTAGGTTACATTTCAGCCAGGGTTCAGTACCTATTTACGAATTAATAATTAATGTTATTATTTCCAATTTTAATTTAAATAATCCACACAAAATATTGTACATAAGAGTTTGTGAGAAAAGTGTTTACTTCATATCTCATAAATAGTTCACTTTCTGCCGTTAAGTGTTGGCGGGGGGGGGGGGGGGGGGGGGGGGAGGTCTGCGTTTAAAGAAGATATTTGAAGAACCGCTGCTTTGGAACTATATGCATCATTATTGTGAAAAAGCACCCAGTTCCTTGTACAATGCTTCAACTGAATGGCACTTATCATCGACAATTAGTATTAATACTAAGATAGCAATGCGATCTAGCGCTGTGTGCACAACTATCTTGGAGCCTACACCAATACTTTCAACCTCAGAAGCAGGAGTCATAATCAACACTTACCTCCAGCCTGATATACGTACTACTTGTGTTTGATATTTTTAATCCAATCGAACGTATATAGATTGCTTTCTGTAGATATTGCATTACTTTGTAGTTATTAGACTCTTTCATTGTATTTGAACTTGTGTTTTTTGAAACTGTCTCTTATTGATCCCGAATATGTATCTACTGACTGCTGATGATTGTTAATGTTCAGTAAAAACATTGCACAATAAATTGTGTGCCAGAAAATGCGTCATTGTTGATATTAAAAAGTTAAGTTAACCGTCACAAAATGATAGCAAAAAAGAAATACAAAATCTAATACAAGCTTCGATTCGAAATGCGTTGATTTATCAAAATTTGACATGGAGAATAACGTATGTGTGTCAGAATAAATATTTACCTTACAAGGACCGATGTCCATTTTGAGATACACACTTTTTGAATGATGTAATCAAACTCTATCAATTGCCATTTTAATGATGTCAACAAATACACTGCCTTGTTACGCATAAGACACGCATGAAGATACGGGTTGAGGTGGCTTCACATTTTGTTACAATCCGTGGCTGGAACCCGCGTATGGATCACGTGATCGTTCTGTACTTGTGCAGAGAAATATTTTAGTCATTGTACATGCGCATATTGATAATTTGGTCCATACGCGGGTTCCATGCGCGGTTTGCAACCAAGTGTGGTGTCCACTTTCATTGAAGGTCGATATGCTTATGCGTAACACGGCAGTGTAGTTATATTCAAGTATTATCGTGCACAATGACTCATTTCACATTACAACTACGATGGGATGATATCGTACATCACATGGATGTATTTATGTTGGTGGGAAATATGGAATATGGATTTTGTCATGTGGGTTTTAGCTGCACTTTTCACGCAAAGAATGAGCTAATAATCTTCCTTCTATAAGCAATAGTTTTATCAATATTTTATTTAAAACTCTGCCAACAACAATTGTTGGTTGCCAACAAAGACACAGAATAATACACAACATAAATGAAAAGATGACTAAATTACCAAATTCATGAGAAATGACTAAAATTAGGTCTAAACATTTGAACTATGAAATTAATGATAAAAATGGTTTTTCAAAATAATAACTGATCTCCTAATTACATCTATAACTATACTATTTAACAAAGACTTATGCAACTTGTGCTTCACTACAAATGTTTTCAAAAATCCAGGAATTGTTCCTCGTGACCCAACCATTAGTCCTAAGATGTCGACATGAAGCAAACCATACATTCTTGAGTATTCCCCAAATCGTGTTTTATATCTTTATTCACGTCATATTCTGAATGCAATTTTAACAAATATCTATTTAATTGTATCGTATTCTTAATAGAAATGCACAGCTTTTATAATCTTACTTTTCAATTGACAAAATACTTTAAACTTTCTGCATCTACTTTCTGCTTCATTTTGTTTCATTTTTTTGTAATTTTTTTGCTTCATATTTTGAGTATACATATTTTCATAAATAATGTATCTTTTTGTTGTATCTTGTTTTGTTGTATCTTTAATTACATACAGAATTCATGACCTACTGCAGTAATATGTTGATAATTGTCAATGAAAAAAAAAATTGTGAAATTTAAAAAAAAATGTAAAATCGTAAATTTTTAGTCAATGTTATTCAATTGAATAACGAACATAAAAAAATTCACAGATCATGACTCACTAAAAATATTAATTATTTTGTAATTTAAAATTATTTTGATATATTTAATAAATCTATATAATTTCACAGCTATAGAACTATTTATGACAGTGAACTATAAATCGTTAGATCAAAACACAAAATCTCAACTGCGCTTTCTGTTTCAAATATATAATTCTGGTTTTAGTCGTACGATATTGTGGAGTGATGTGGGTTTTGAACATAATCTTGAAAATGAAGAACAGCATAGCGTTGTATACGTAACATGCTTAATTATCATTAGAATCAGCTTATAAGTTTGGAGTTATTTAAATTATCACATTCATGTGAGCTTTACGCAAACTTGTATAGGTAATTATAACATGTCAAATATGTCGTTTAGTTTAATGAAACATATTTTAAGGTAAGATGAAATGACTCTAAATAAAATTAAACTATACACGATTTGTTGACCGGCGAAAAATCTGATTGATTGTAGATTTAGGCTGGTTTTGGTTGTTTGAACATTGAAAACGAAATATTTTATTGATTCAATCGATAAGTTTCTTAGAACACCATGGTAAAGCGCTCTATGAACCGGAACGGCACTTATTCTATATTATTCTAAATTGTGGGATATTTCTATTTTTGTATTTAGTTTATTGCTTTGAGTTTGAACATCTGAATTTTTTAAATACATACATATTAATACTCGTGAGTGTAACAAGGGACACACTATCAAGACTGGAAAGCAGAAAGCAGAGTGAAGCGCAGCTCTCTCATTGGCTGACAGCTGTCACGTGACTGTCTCTGTCTGCTATTCGGTCTTGATCGAACAAGCTGAGAGTAAACTTAAAGTTTGTCATAAAAACAGATGCTGCAGCTATTTTTTATTAGTGGATCGTGCATAGGTTTCAGTTGTTTTCGGTGAATGATTACAGTATTTTAGGGCATTTTGATTCGATGTGTTGCACGTATCGGTGCTCTCATATCAACGCGTTACACAGAGCATTTTCCTAGTTAATAGAGAGTAAATGTATGTAAATAGAAATTTATTTCCCAATGGGGAAGATTTAACTTTGCAACTATCAAACTGTAATGTAACTACTAGAAATAATAATAAATACAAACACAAATTTGGACATATTTGTATTGTTCCTCATTTTAATTTAAGAAATTTACCTGAAAATGTTTTAGTGAAACCAAACGAACCGAAATGTTCTAATTGTTGGCCGTGTAGTAAAAGAGAGTGAAGTGTAATGACTAATGAGTGAGAGTGTTGAAGATGTTTATCTATGTACCTATGTGTTTTGTGCAGCTTTGGCGGCGCTCGCAGGCAGTCAACTGCGGTCCAACAATCAGACCCGCAACCAGCCGGGAGCCAACCAACAGACTCACGAGATGACCGTGCCCAATGAGCTGATCGGCTGCATCATTGGCAAGGGAGGCACCAAGATCGCCGAGATCAGGTACCTTCACTCAGTCGACTGGATTCCCTTGTGGTGTTTAGGATTGCCATTGTTGCGGACGCTACTTCTTCAGAGCTTGAGGTTGATTGTGTTTTTTGTCGCGTCAACCATCTTTGTAACCCTATTTGAATGTATTTCCCCATACAACGTATCCGGAGCTTGTGAAATGTTAGAAAAAGTTGTCTAAACCAGGGACCCGAACCGGAACCGGAACCGGAACCTAGAACCGGTATGAACCTTTATAATTTTGGAACCGGAACCGGAACCGGAACCGTTATACTTGTTTCCCCAAGAACCGGAACCGGAACCCGAACCTTTATAATCAATAAGGTTCTTAAAGGTTCTTAAAGGTTCCTTATTTTAATAAAAGAAACATGTACGATTTAATTTTTTAACACTTGGATATTAATATTATGATATTTTTAAAAAATATTATCTCCAAAGTTGCAAAAAGTTTTATTTTTTGATAAAATTTCTATTAGTATTTTTTGTAGACTTTTTTTAATTCTTGAAAATCCTTCATTTTCAAATGATGCTCGAGTTTTCAATTTTTGAATCTGACTACTGCGATGAGAACTGCATTGCTGACAATTATGAAGCTCTGGCAAAATGAATGTTTACGCCGTCTTATGGAGAAAATTGCCGCCATTGTCTCTTCTGACTCTGAGATTTAGTCTGCGTACCATCCTGTGACGTCTGTATGCATATTACAGCCACTACACTAGTGCTTCATTCATAGGACAAAATCCAAATCCAATAATTCCATTAAATTTGACATAATACTGAAGTGTTATAATCTAGTTTGATTTAAAATTTGAGAACCGGAACCCGGAACCTTTATGCAGGAACCGGAACCGGAACCGAACCTTTAAGATTATTTGTTTAAGAACCGGAACCGGAACCCGAACCTTTATAAAGTAAAATTGTGGAACCGGAACCGGAACCTTTATTAATAAAGGTTCGGGTCCCTGGTCTAAACATATTTGTGTGTGGTGTTTTATCCATGCATAGTATTGAGAAATATCAACCACATCCAGGCCATCTTCAGAAATACCAGTTAATTTCCATGTGCATTGTGTAGATTAGAATTCTAACTTATTCAAGAATGTTTCAATTTTTGACTCTGCATTGTATTTGGAAAGTTATAATTTACTTAAAAAAACGTTTTGGGGACCGGTTTCCCCAAACATTAACGACAATTTCAAAGAACTTTTTTAACAAAAAAATCTACGTATCGATCTGAAATTTTGCACTTCATACTTACTTAGACCGGTATTTTGTATTTTTTTGTCTGGGGCTTAACGTCGCACTGTTCTGCAGCGAGGCTAATGGCGACGGATGAATGATTATGATGATGATTGGGAGATGATGGTGAAGAGTAGGTAATGATGGAAGGTGGGAAGGAGGCTGTCGTGGCCTGTTAATAGGGTACCTTCCCTGCATTTGCCTGTCGACTGAGGTAAAACAACGAAAAAACCCCAGTCAGGAAGGACGGCTGCGGGAATCGAACCCGGGCCTCCGGAATACAAGTTCAGAGCGTTAACCACTCACCCAACCTGTTCCTGTGAAATACTATTTTGTATTTCGTAAAAGTATTTTTTATACGAATTTCAAATACATTATTGTACCTATAGTGTTTTCTGTTTTCAGTAATTGTAAAAATAAAAGTAAACAAAAATATGTATAATATGGTGCGTTTATGCATATCAAGAAGTTATAATTTTCTGTTACGTTAAGTGAAATACTACTTTCTTTCTGTAAAATCAGTCGTTCATTTTGCGATGAATAAATGTACACTCAACAAAACATGACACGTTATTTGAACGAAACGGATTGGCTGTTTGTCATTATCAATGAAATCAGAGCTCAACTTCTAGAGTTAGCATAGACTTCATGGGATGTTGCAATCAAATCTTTTTCAGCCAATCCGTTTCTTTTGAATACCATTGCATCCATAGGCGTGCGCAGGAGAAATCATTAAGGGGGGGCCAACATGGGCACCGGCAGGATTAATGCCAAGGGGGGAAAGTCCAGGGGAAAAAATTCCCACGCGTTAAGGGGGGGTTGGGGGGCGCCTCCCCCCCCCCCCCACCTTGCCCCGCAGGGCGTTTTTTGGTTTTCTGGCTCTTCAAAATCAATTTTGAGACGTTTGGGGGCCAAATCATGATACTTATGACAAAGGGTAGCTGGGGTAAGAGCCCTCAGAATATGCGAGTCCAGGGCGCGTAGCCCCGGAGAAAAATTGTGATCCTCAAGTGGATTTGATCGATTTTTATGAGTTTTGAACATAGCATGGCCCTTTGAATTTCCAAATAATATTTTGTTAGACATTTAAAAAATGCTTGCTGTAAGCAAAATAAATTTTTAGGGCAAAAACATAGCGTTTCATGAGAAAACCATGTTTCTGGGAGGTAAGGCATTGTTTTCGTGGTATTTTCTTTAAAATATTGTGTTTTTGATCATCCTAGTACTTGATTCCAGTGATTTGAGCAACACCTGTCTGCCCCGCAGGGAGATTTTTTTGTCTTAACCCTTTTAAAACAAAAATTTGACACTATGAGGACCTCATTTTATAATGTTTTAGTTGAGGCTGACCCATTATAGGGGGTCACGCCTATGATTGTTTCTGTTCTTGAGTGTACCTTAATTAAGTACAATTTTTTTTTGTAAAATGATTATTTAAAAGTTTTAATGGGCTCACCGTGATATCTCTCTGAGATATTAAAATTTCGATTACGATTAAAATTTCTTTGTTAGACTATGGTGTTATAACGTGTTTCATTAAAATTGATTCTAAATTTCTAATACACACAATGGGGGGAAACGCTTAGTCCATGAACGAAAATTTCAACATCTAAAAATATTAATTGATCTCTACAAATGAACTCTGATTAATTGACGTATTTCGAAAAGTTTATATATATATATATATATATATATATATATATATATATATATATATATATATATATATATATATATATATATATATATATATATATTAAAGTAATACAATTTTTCTGGTATTGCCGTGTTAAATAGTTTTATTAGAACCCTACGTTTCGTAAAAGACGTCTTTTACATCTTCAGGGGAACAATTCAAGTCAATATCTGACAGATATTAAATATTATATTTAATAGATAAAATAAACAATACAGTATGATTTCTAAGTATTAATTTTGAGCTCAAAATAAATACTTAGAACTAATACCGTATTGTTTATTTTATCTAACAATGATGTGTTCTGAAACATTACGAAGCAATATACTTAATATATAATATATAATATACAGATATTTAATATCTGTCAGATATTGACTTGAATTGTTCCCCTGAAGATGTAAAAGATGACTTTTACGAAACGTAGGGATCTAATAAAACTATTTAACACGGCAATACCAGAAAAATTGTATTATAAATATATTGTATTGTGTTGTATTTAATAATTGTAATAAATAATCCGTGGAATGTTTAGCAAATATATTTATACATATATAGGTACTTTTAAGTTATTTTGTATTTTAACAGCCTAACAAAATATTTTGTGCTTATATCTCATAATTTCATCTAATAACTTCTCGGTTGTTAGTTTAAAATGAGTTTCAATATAAAACAAATTATACTTTCCCAAACTCTAATCTAGTGTAGCGGTCGCTCCACCCAGCCAAGTCGTACCGTACACTCACACTCACTCAACATACCGTAAATGCCTAATAAACTGAGGAGCAGACCAACCACTTTTACTGTAAGCAACAACATGGCATTTTCGGCCTACTGGATCTTAAAATTCTAAAATCTCACATTGTTGTGGAATATCTTAATTTCGAGCTATGGCCCACCCCACCCCCTATACCAAATTTGGGAACAACAGGTTATGTCATTTGCGAGCTAGAGGACCGTGAAAACAGTAAAATTACACCCCTTTTAAAAGCTATCTTCTTCTTCAGATATCAGGAAACACTGTTGACAGGGCCACAGCCTAAACTGGTTAACCGATCGATCTGAAATTTTTACCACATGGTCACTTTTGGCGTCTGATGATACCTTGCCCTTACAAATTTTTTGTGCCGCCATTTTGAAACCGGAAGTGACGTCATATCTCGAAAATGGCTGAACCGATCGGAACGAAATTTGCGCAAATCGATTCAGACGGTCATCTTTATGAAATATCAATAGTTGAAATAGATATGCACTATTATCAAAACCGGAAATGACGTAATAAATGTGCCAAATCTGACAAAAAACCTTCTATTATAACAATAACTACATATTCAGAAGGCTTATAATGTTACATAACATTTATAGATAAAAAATTTAGGTGGCAGTGATGGCAGCCGCCATTTTGAAAACCTGAAGTGATGCGATAACTCGAGAACGGCTGGACCGATTGGAACGATGCTTTCGCAATTCATCATGGAATATAATTTTAAGCTTACATTTAGCACCAAACACAATTATTCTCCTTAGAAACCAAATCACAAAGGCGTATTTTTTAAAGGAATTATAGTCATTGGTGACACAATATATGTTACAATACAAGTTGTAAGAATAAACTGAAAAAAGGAGTGATATGCCCATAAAAAACACTCCGTGTAAAAATACCAGCCAAGTCTCTTCAAATAAAAAAAGTAGAAGAAATCTTAAAATTCAACACTGAAAAGTAGTGATATCAAAAAATGGCCATGTCAAAACTTTTCAAAAAATACTTGGCGCATCGTTTATTAGGAGATTATAGATATATTTTATGTATAGATTAGTATATTTGATTTCCGGTTTACTTCTATACTATTTATATGCACGATGCGCCAAGTATTTTTTGAAAAGTTTTGACTTGGTCATTTTTTGATATCACTACTTTTCAGTGTTGAATTTTAAGATTTCTTCTACTTTTTTTATTTGAAGAGACTTGGCTGGTACTTTTACACGGAGTGTTTTTTTATGGGGATTAGTTTTAATTCAGACTACAATATTTCGCTCAATGATCACTGAGCGTCTTAAAGTAATGACTTTTGTCTTATATTGTAATTATTTATAGTTCAGTTCAGTTCAGTTTATTTCCAACATCAACGATACAATAATATAATATGTCAATTGGACTCCCAAGGTTGACACCTTTTACATGGAGTATAAGGAAATGTTTGGCAATATATTTTAAAATATATAACCTACATATATGGCTATATTAGTTCTAACAAGCACATATAATGTGCTTGTATGACTTGTATAACAAAATAATAAATTCTCTTAGTTTTGTGTTAGAGATAGTTGGTAGCAGCTTATAACAAGTGAAATTAGTCGCTCACACATCCGTAACACAAATTATTAGTTTTATAAAATTAATTTATACTATGTCGTGGACGTTTTCGGAACCATCGGGATATAGCATGGCAGGGGTGACGGTTTGTTCCGATGTATGTGCTGGTGGCCCTGATAAGGGCCGTTCGCGACGTTTCGAAGGATGTACTTCCTTCATCTTCTGCAGTCGCCGCCAGAAGATGAAGGAAGTACATCCTTCGAAGCGTCGCGAACGGCCCTTATCAGCGCCACCAGCACATACATCGGAACAAACCGTCACCCCTGCCATGCTATAACTTATATTAATTCCACATTTATATCGTAACATTTTGTTTGCAAATCATGTGACTTTAGAGCCATTCTCCACAGCTGATTTCCATCTTTCGTCACCGAACTTGTCTTATGTTTTGTCTTATGTTTTGCAGGCAGATTAGCGGCGCCATGATCCGCATCTCCAACTGCGAGGAACGAGAAGGTGGCGCTACGGATAGGACGATCACAATCACTGGCAACCCGGATGCAGTGGCTCTTGCTCAGTACCTCATCAACATGAGGTAACTTCACTCAGTCCGCTCTGTTGTTACTTATACAATAGGTACATCAATATGAGGTAACTTCACTCAGTCCAATCTGTTGTTACTTATACAAAACATCAGCATGAGCTAACTCTCTCAGTCCACTCTGTTGTTGTGTCTTATACAATACATCAGCATGAGGTAACTCTCTCAGTCCACTCTGTTGTTACTTATACAATACATCAACATGAGGTAACTTCACTCAGTCCGCTCTGTTGTTACTTATACAATAGGTACATCAATATGAGGTAACTTCACTCAGTCCGCTCTGTTGTTACTTATACAATAGGTACATCAATATGAGGTAACTTCACTCAGTCCGCTCTGTTGTTACTTATACAATAGGTACATCAATATGAGGTAACTTCACTCAGTCCGCTCTGTTGTTACTTATACAATAGGTACATCAATATGAGGTAACTTCACTCAGTCCGCTCTGTTGTTACTTATACAATAGGTACATCAATATGAGGTAACTTCACTCAGTCCAATCTGTTGTTACTTATACAAAACATCAGCATGAGCTAACTCTCTCAGTCCACTCTGTTGTTGTGTCTTATACAATACATCAGCATGAGGTAACTCTCTCAGTCCACTCTGTTGTTACTTATACAATACATCAACATGAGCTAACTTCACTCAGTCCGCTCTGTTGTTACTTATACAATACATCAGCATGAGGTAACTCTCTCAGTCCACTCTGTTGTTACTTATACAATACATCAACATGAGGTAACTCTCTCAGTCCACTCTGTTGTTACTTATACAATACATCAACATGAGGTAACTTGACTCAGTCCGCTCTGTTGTTACTTATACAAAACATCAGCATGAGGTAACTCTCTCAGTCCGCTCTGTTGTTACTTATACAATACATCAACATGAGGTAACTTGACTCAGTCCGCTCTGTTGTTACTTATACAATACATCAGCATGAGGTAACTCTCTCAGTCCACTCTGTTGTTACTTATACAATACATCAACATGAGGTAACTTGACTCAGTCCGCTCTGTTGTTACTTATATAATACATCAGCATGAGGTAACTCTCTCAGTCCACTCTGTTGTTACTTATACAATACATCAACATGAGGTAACTCTCTCAGTCCACTCTGTTGTTACTTATACAATACATCAACATGAGGTAACTTGACTCAGTCCGCTCTGTTGTTACTTATACAATACATCAGCATGAGGTAACTCTCTCAGTCCACTTTGTTGTTACTTATACAATACATCAACATGAGGTAACTTCACTCAGTCCGCTCTGTTGTTACTTATACAATACATCAGCATGAGGTAACTCTCTCAGTCCGCTCTGTTGTTACTTATACAATACATCAGCATGAGTTAACTCTCTCAGTCCACTCTGTTGTTACTTATACAAAACATTAGCATGAGGTAACTCTCTCAGTCCACTTTGTTGTTACTTATACAATACATCAACATGAGGTAACTTCACTCAGTCCACTCTGTTGTTACTTATACAAAACATCAGCATGAGGTTACTCTCTCAGTCCACTTTGTTGTAACTTATACAATACATCAACATGAGGTAACTTCACTCAGTCCGCTCTGTTGTTACTTATACAATACATCAACATGAGCTAACTTCAGTCAGTCCAATCTGTTGTTACTTATACAATACATCAACATGAGCTAACTTCAGTCAGTCCAATCTGTTGTTACTTATACAATACATCAACATGAGCTAACTTCAGTCAGTCCAATCTGTTGTTACTTATACAATACATCAACATGAGCTAACTTCAGTCAGTCCAATCTGTTGTTACTTATACAATACATCAACATGAGCTAACTTCAGTCAGTCCAATCTGTTGTTACTTATACAATACACTATCACTGCCCCTCCCCCCCTCCCCCACCTCATAATCACAGTCACATTCACATCTGAATGTCACTCTGAAGTGGTCGCTATGTTTCAGGATATCGATGGAGACGGCTGGCATGCCCATGGCTGGATACCACTACATCGCTCCCAACCACATCGTCAAGGCTCCCATTCATTAATGAGCAAGTTGACACCAACATACATTATTTACAAGCATCATTTTTATCATTTTACTGAGGTATGAGAAACAATGACGCAAAACAAAGTTCCCAATATATGATGGGCGGGAGGAAGCAAAAGTCAACGCTGCTCATTCATGGTTCGCAGCCGTTGCAAAGCAATATTTTCATTATCTTAATGTCGATGTTTGGGGAATCGGCAGTGCAAACGCAGTGCCATAGCAAATATGGCACTTGCGGTATTACAGTGGTTTTATTTTTAATCGGAATATCTTTCAAAGGAAATCGTTAGTATTGGATGAATCAAATTGTTGAATGGTAAAGGGAACAAGCCAAAGATTTGTGATTTTGTTTTTGTTATTATACATCATGTAGTACTTAATTAATTCTTACAGTGTGTATTATCCATTTGTTTGTTTTAATAATGTTTAATATTGTTGTATTGAGTATCAGATGTATGATAATTATTTCATTCTATTCGGTTTTCTCTCGCTAGTGTTCCAATTGTTCAACGTAGCAATAGCGTGTCTTAGGAATGAATCTTTCTTGTCTCAAAAGAGTAGAATAGAGTTCTGGCAATTCAAAGAACACAAATCACTAGTTTTCAATAATATTGAGATGAATTCATCAAGACTTGATTAGAAATGTTCCGACCCCTGGCATTCTTGATAATGTTTTTAACACTACTCCATGTACCCTAGGAGGAACTGTAGACGAGCAACATTTAGTCTAATGCTTGATTCTTCAATCGATTTTTGCTCCATATCAGATCTATTGTCATATCCTATACCATATCAATCGTAGTATTTAACCTATCTAGATCTAGCTTCTACCTTCCTATACATTGGTCAGTTACCCAACCCGTATTTGGGCACTTTTTAATCTGACTGATGTCTAATCGATTTCTTCTTCTGACTTCGATTTTATTACAAGTAATAAGTAAAAGAAAGATGAACAATTGTTCACTGACATATCCTTTATACTTCCAATGTTGGTTAGGAATACTTGCTTCCACATATATTAAGTATGGGCTATATCAACCTACTTTATCACCTATTTAAAGATGTGCCAAATCTCTTTTAATTCAATTTTATCGCTCATTCTGTCAACACATAATATTTGTATAGAAATATAAAAAAACTCGTGTCTACTGTTTTAAAAAAGTATATCAATTAGATCATCTTAGGTAATTTTTTATGTGTTCATTTGTCTACGACTATTGTTGTTTTAGTATTAAAAAGAAAGTGAAAATGTACGCTATTTGCCGTGAATTTTTCAACAAGACCAGTTGACAACTGGCTAATCAATGTTGCTGTGATTAGACGTAGAGATGTGCACGCGATATGTTTCACCTCACATTAGGATGGTAATCGTACACATTTACATTCTGACAGGATTGTGCACCCCGGAAATAACTTCTTCAAACTCACACTATCCACAGCACAGACAACTCATAATACGAATACTAAAATCATAAGTATAACTATACGTTCACTTCTACATTCAATTGTTTCATTCCGGAATTGAACGAAAACGAAAGGGTGCTTTTCACCATGAATATTCAAGCTGAGTAGATTCTATAGCCTCCAATAAAGTACCTCTACTAGTTACGGTGCCGGTACTAGTGCCCTTTCAGTCTAGTTTTAAATGCTTGGAATAAAGAATTCCAAGCATTGGTATTCCAAAGAATTGGAATAAAGAATTCGCCTTCCCTTCGGAAGGCTTCTTCAGGTAATGACAAAATGTTATAAAATGAAAAATTAAATTGAAACAATCAGAAAAAATCTCAACTGGCTTAGGTAACTGGCTTTGTTTGATAGTTTGCTATACTTTACTAATAATGTATAAGAAAGCTCCACACAATGAAAATACATCTAATTTCGTAATTCCAAGCATTTGAAAAAAGACAAATTGGGCACTAAAGTGACCCGCAACCAATCTGTGGATTGGGATTTTCTTGAAAAACAGGTATTTTACGAACCACTTAGTGAGCTCAACCCACGAGAAGGTTCGGCATAACAATGGGGCATGGTGCACACGCAGGTAAAGTAGGGGACGGGAAAATAAAATTACCCTTTTCCAATCCACAGATCGACTGCTGGTCACTTTAGTACCGGCATCTTATTAATTTATTTCGGTTGATTCGTTTGCAATCTGGTTTGCACAGCCCTATATTCTAGTCAAGATCGTACTCCAAACATATCTCTTAAATCAATGAACTTGCCATATCCTATGACATGTTAATGATGACTTGGAAGCTTATTGCGTGCGGAAAGTGGGAGAAATGAACAATAAGACAACTCGGACAATCTGCAATAGTCATGTTAATACAATTATTGAAAATTACTATGCATAGCTTAGTTAAGCGTAATATTTACGGTAGCGAGTCGTTCAATTTTAGAAAATATTGTGAAAATCTACAATATATTTATTTTGAATTTTACGAGTTAAATATAATAAAATATAATACATGTTTGTGGACGCATGTTTAAATGCCATATCAAAATATCTCTTATGATATTTTGCGTTTGGAGCAAAAGTATTATCCTAGTTAGAAATGATCAATTCACTCCTAGGTGTAATACGCTTTGTTAGAGAAGAAAAAGTGTTTTATTGTCTCTAATTATTTATGATGGACTTTTACACTCTTACGTCTCTTATTCACCTAATTGCATGTGAATTTTACTTGCAAACTAAATATTATACATACAAAAAAATCACTGTAACTAGTGCCAAAATGACTTAAGTGTGCCAAAATATCAATATTGCTGATTATGTGCACATTATCTGACACCAAATTTATTGAAAATCGTAGAAGATAATTCGACTGTAGATACTTGAACGGTAGATATCTCTCTGATGATATAATGCATGATATAATGCATGATATAATGCAGGGATGGTTCGGGGAAAGAGAATTGCCCCTTTTTGATACGGTTACAATTATAATGCCAACGGTCGTATGCAATCAATCTTTTTTCAAACTAATTTGTTTTGATTTGTACATGAATGCCCTCGGTGGAAACTGCTACTAGTGTTGTGTGCTGGTCGTAGCTCATCTCATGCAGCTGGCCCATCCCTCTTACCTCCCTGTCGACTCGCGTCAAACTGTATGGAATGTCCTTAGCAAATATTAGCATATTATCGTAATATAGGCATCGACTGTCACCTCAGATTATCACAGTCTGACTTTGATTATGAGAATTTATCTTTTGTTTTAGTCACGTTCCCTGGCAATTTCGTTACTTTATGCAATATTCTAATGCCAATTCTTTTTATTTACAACTAAATAG
>OW203763.1:47522594-47628301 GCA_934045905.1 Leuctra nigra
CCATCAAATCTTTTGGCTGGCTCTATTGGCACGGCAGCCGTGCCCGCAAGGGGTTCATATTCTATTTACACCCAGAGTAGCCGTGTGCGCAGAAAGGCGTATTTTATTGGCACCAGAGTACACCAGAGCACGGTCGCCGTGTGCGCAAGAAGGCGTATGCTATTGACACCAGAATCCACCAGAGTTCACTCCAAGATGGCCGTCCTCTGAACAGCTGTTTTCCGGAGCCTATTTAGACTTTTTATACTAATGCAGAAGGATCGTGACGTTTTGAAAAGTATAGGAACTGATCAATAATAATTACAATTAGGTCAGGGTCATACGTAACGACCCCAAACTTTGATCTAAACGCATCTGAGCAGCTAAAAGGCTTCACTTACGCGCACGGTTTTACGTCTGGTGTAAATAGAATAGGAATCCATAGGAACACGGCAGCTGGTTGCGTAAGAACAATTTTAGGCCTTAAAAGCAAAAAAGATTCCTTCATCAAGCCACACTGCAAACCCCAATTTATAAAACACAAAATCCTAACAGTACACAGCATATACATATACGAATGCATACTCATTACGAAAAAGAACATTCAACAACACGCACTCAACGAAGACATACACTCACACGACACAAGAACAAAAACACACGTTCACACTTCAAATCATAGAACAAAACAAACACAAAAAAACTCGAGTTATATAAAATGCAAACTTTACAACAAACTACCTGAGAACATAAAAAACGTAACTGACATTAATAGATTTAAGTATTTACTCAAAACATTTCTAGTTAATAAAGCATATTACTCTTTAGATGAATACATGAATGATTGAATAGAATAGAATATAATAGATTTTTTCCTTATTATTATTATTTGTATTAGAATGAATGAAACCATGTACTGAGAATGAATGAATTACTTTTAATTTATTCATAGCGACTATACTTTATTATGGTAAAATTAGATTATAATAAATTCCATACACCCAAGACAAAGCATAATTATTTATGCTTAAGGGTCACTGACAATGCTTGTATACATTACTTGTAATGTTGAAATGGAAATAAACTTACTTACTTACTAAATTCTATTGCCCCCAGAGTACACCAGAGTTCACTCCAAGATGGCCGTCCTCTGAACAGCTGTTTTCCGGAGCCTATTTAGACTTTTTATACTAATGCAGAAGGATCGTGACAGTACAATATGTTCTGACATTTTACTATACTGAGAATCGTGGAGTTATAAAGAGGACTGGGAACATTATTATCTAATAAAATTTCAGCTATGGGTATGATAGCTCCTGTAAAATATCTTTGACGTCTAGATGCACTGATACGTGTCAGCCATGACACGTATGAACATGATTCCACTTCCCCCTATAGCATAGGAGGAAGTGGATATACTACGTCACGACCCGAGTGCGGATAGATTAGCAGCTAGTCCTCTGGCAACTTTTCACGATTTGATCCAACATGGCGGCGCACACGCGTATATTACGCATGTGTATTCATTAGGCTCTTGTGAATGCGATTCAGCAACGCCACCTCGGTGGTCATGTGGTCAACGCATTGGCTTGCGGTGCCAGGGGTCGCCGGTTCGATTCTTGCTGGAGTCGCACTTTTTTTTGAAGTTTTCATAAGTTTTAATTCTGTCTAACCATAGAGTTATTTTTTTTTAAGTTGCCCAGCTTTAATTTTCGCTAGTTCGAATTTGTCTACCCATAGAGTGTTTTATTCCTTCGTCTGCCCAGTAACACGTATGAGCCGCCATGTTGGATCAAATCGTGAAATGTTGCTAGAGGACTAGCTGCTAGTGCGAATAGGACCGGTCCCAGTAGCCCCAATAGCCGGCTATTGATGCAAATTAAAATACCTTGTGTTTTATGTCTACTTAAGTTGCAATATGGTTTCACTAGTATTTGTACTACGTGGCTGACCTAATTGCAATCAATTATTGATCAGTTCCTATACTTTTTAAACAGTCACGATTCTTCTACATTAATTTAAGTCTAAATAGGCTCCGGAAAACAGCTGTTAAGAGGACGGCCATCTTGGAGTGAACTCTGGTGTACTCTGGTGGCAATAGATTTTGAACCCCTTGCGCAAACGGCTGCCGTGTTCCTATGGATTCCTATTCTATTTACACCAGAAGTAAAACCGTGCGCGTAAGTGAAGTCATTTAGCTGCACAGATGCGTTTAGATCGAAGTTTGAGGTCGTGACGTACAACCCTGACCTAATTGTAATGATTATTGTTCAGTTCCTACACTTTTCAAAACGTCACGATCCTTCTGCATTAGTAGGCTACGGAAAACAGCTGTTCAGAGGACGGCCATCTTGGAGTGAACTCTGGTGTACTCTGGTGGCAATAGAATTTGAACCCCTTGCGCAAACGGCTGCCGTGTTCCTATGGATTCCTATTCTATTTACACCAGAAGTAAAACCGTGCTCGTAAGTGAAGTCATTTAGGTGCACAGATGCGTTTAGATCGAAGTTTGGGGTCGTTACGTATGACCCTGACCTAATTGTAATGATTATTGTTCAGTTCCTACACTTTTCAAAACGTCACGATCCTTCTGCATTAGTATAAAAAGTCTAAATAGGCTCCAGAAAACAGCTGTTCAGAGGTCGGCCATCTTGGAGTGAACTCTTGTGTACTCTGGTGGCAATAGAATTTGAACCCCTTGCGCAAACAGCCGCCGTGACTAGACCGTGAACGCTAGAAGGCAATGTTTTACGAAGTGAAAACTAGTATTATAATTGTATGACGCATTTAATCTTATATTAAACAATAAAATACATGTCAAATGACCAGTAGATTGTAAATAAAGTTTATTACAGAAGTAAAAAAGATAATCCCTGACGGGGAATCGAACTCCGATCGTCTGCGCCCTAGGCCAATGGGCTAACCAACCGGCTATTGTTGCCCCTGAGGAATTATTGCGTTAGATGTCTACTTATCCCAGGTAACACAAAGATGTTCTATGGATATCCATAGGAGCTCCTGCCTTTTTGAGAGGGACATCCATAGTACCTCGCAAAACCTCCCAAAATCCTCCCATACGCCTCCTATTGCCTGCCTTTTGTCACTCCACGCGATATCCCTGGGACATCGCACTGCGAGAGATCGAAGCTCGCACATTGCGAGGATTCTTCCCATGCCGCGAGGTCGAAGCTCGCATATTGGGAGGAATCTTCCCATGCCGCGAGGTCGAAGCTCGCATATTGGGAGGAATCTTCCCATGCCGCGAGGTCGAAGCTCGCATATTGGGAGGATTCTTCCCATGCCGCGAGGTCGAAGCTCGCATATTGGGAGGAATCTTCCCATGCCGCGAGGTCGAAGCTCGCATATTGGGAGGATTCTTCCCATGCCGCGAGGTCGAAGCTCGCACATTGCGAGGATTCTTCCCATGCCGCGAGGTCGAAGCTCGCATATTGGGAGGAATCATATTCCTTTATTGGGATGTTTAATCCTTTTTTAGGAGGAGGGTATGCAATTATAAAATGAAAATTCATAACAATTATTTATTAAATAAATCAAAGAAATAGACCGATTTAAAAATTATCTAGGTGGCTCTGCTTTTCAAAAAATGTCACATACAGTTTGGTTATCCATATATCCGTTGGTGTGTTTATCCATTGTTGTAAAACACCAATAGATATGGAAAACCAAACTGCATGTGAAATTTTTTGAAAAGCAGAGCCACCTAGATAATTTTTAAATCGGTCTATAGAATGATAATCATTAATTTCCTTTGAAAAACACCATCTTGGGGTCTTGGCGCATTCATTCAGTCCGATTCAGTCATCTCAATGCGGATTTCGTCTGCAAAAGATAATGAGAAAAACACGGTAAAATACTGATCACGCAGTAATGCATAATAGCCTAAAACTTTCCTCCGATTAATAGATATAATAAAAGTATATAATACTTACATTTTAAGTGCAGATTCTTTCGATGATTGGAGATAAATATCGCGGTAATAATTTTTGCAGCTACTCAAGAATGTTAGTTTGTGCAGAGTGCATGACAGGAAATGTATTTCTTTCTACTATACCTAGTCAAATCAGTGTGACCGTGTCACTTTGTTACAAATTTTACCCCATATAGCATAAAAAATTGCCCCACAAAGCACGATAAATATGACAAAAAAACCAATCGAAATTACAATCCGTAAATCTGTTTATACACGTAATAGTATTTATTTCATTAAACTAATGTTAAATGACTCTGGTTGCCACCCTATCGCATCGCATGGAGGATGCTCCCATGGATATCCCATGGATATCGCAAAAAGGATGAAATGGCCGCTCTGACATCTGTCTTAACCTCCCAATTTGCGAGGTCCTATGGAGGTCCATAGTACATCATATTAGGATCTCCCTCTCAGCGAGGGATCTTCCTAAATTCAGGACCTCCATAGGACCTCCCGTGTTACCTGGGAAGTTGCTATATGGTGTCACTCTAGAATTTGAACTAGGTATCTAATGTGTTCGCAATGTGTCGTGTTCATAATACAAGGCCGTTTCCACACACGGTTTTACTCTGGTGTAAATAGCATACGCCTTCTTGCGCGCACGGCGAACTCTGGTGTAATAGCATACGCCTTCTTGGCTACACGGCGAACTTCTGGTGTAAATAGAATTTGAACCCCTTGCGGGCACGGCCGCCGTGTGAATAGACACGCCGAAATCTTTTTCAGCCAATCCGTTTCTTTCGAATACCCTTTTATGATTTGTTGGGTGTACACATACCTAAAACGATGTTTTCGCGTTGCGAAGTCAATTTAGGTGTAATTACCTACTGCATAGGGTAGATATATATCTATTTCTCTAAAAAGAGTCGCGTTTGAGAGAGCATTGAACCCAACTCTCCAGTAATAATTGAGCACCAATTGTGTGGGCTGTCGTACCTAGTCGTACCTATCCACTTCTTCACAACCAATACTTTCTTTACTTAATCAAATCGTGTCCCCAAAGACTGTCCTAAGTTAAACCGCAATGTAGCAGTCGAAGGGTGTTACATGGATGGAACTCATTGACCGGTCTAATCTGCAGAACACATGTGTTATTGCCAAACAGCAGAGCATGCGGTCATACCTGATTTTCACGTATATTATTGAAGAGTTGGGTTCGTTCGCTCCAAAGTAACTCTTTTATTTAAGACAATATTGAGTCATACCGTTGTATAGAGGAAGAATTACGTTATTACCATGTGCAATTTGAACGATATATTTCAATTAATAACGAAGTTATGAACAAGTTACAGGGCACCACTTATTCCTCTAAGCTTTCGGTGCAGCCCTTCCAATTGATAACATTACGATCACAACCATTTCTGATTTATTGATGGTAAATGCTCTGTAATTTTTAAAATTATCTAGTATTATGAATACAATTGTATCAATTAAAACAAAAGGGTCAATCATTTTGTTGATTTACCAAATTCTGTTTAAATTGATAAATTTGACTTAAAAAACTTGAATTAGAGTCGGCCATGATATAATTTATTTCATGCATAAGCCGAAGCAAACTGAATACTGATAGAAATTATTTGTACCGTTTTGACGAATAAAATAATAAATAAGTACTATTTTCCCTTGGGAATTATTTTGTGAAGTCAAAAATATTTGTTATCTACAAAATATCATTGAAAGAGTAATACACATTTGCTGCCAACAAGGGGGTCAACTTGGGTTTCAACGAAAAGAAGACGACCCTTGTAAAATTGTAAGATGAGGAACAAGTAGGAAGCCAATTGCCAAGATAACGGTCAAGGTATCAGAAAACAGCAGAAAACACGATCTCGCATTCTACATTCACAAGCATTGATCAGAAAATAAGTTTTATGAAAAACTTCCGGTAGAGTCATGCTGATATGAAAGGATGAAGGATTTATCTTTACTTAAATTTGATGATAAGTATAAGTAGGTATAATACATATTGAAATTAAGCTATTGTCAAAAGTACGAAACTTAAATATTACAAAATTACAAATGGTAGCAGATATAGGATTATAGTTTTATTTTATATCCCTTTAGTTGTATGTAAATTTGAGTAAAATGCTATTTCAGCAACACTCATCTCACTGTCATTAAACAGTATTATCAATACATAATGAAATCGATCAACGAGTCAGAATTTAATAGAGCTACGATAGAAACTGGAATAAACGATTAAATAATGGATTAAAACCGTATTGCAGAAACCATTTCATTGAAAGAAAGATATGTCTTGACCGAACATCATAATTCATAACATCAAAAATTACACAACATTATTTGTCTACCTGCCGATAAAACCAGAGCAACAGTTGAATGAGACAGAGTTTGACTATGTATATTAGCAAATAGAATACATTTTGAAGATTCAATTTGAGAAATGTTCACAAGACCCAACTAGGAAAGTGGAAAACAACATTGGAATTGTATTGAGGAAGCACGTAAAAGAACTTGGATATATTAAAAGAAAATTGTTAGGTAACAGTTTTCTCAAACTCAAAGCCACCACATGCATTTGGACAACAGAAAATCCACAAATGAAATCAGTGGTAGGAAGTAGGAACTCACCAGGAAATAGTCGTTCGATGCAGTATTTTAAGGACATATTTTAATTTTAACCTATGAAAATTACTTATTTAATGTATATCTAACTGGAAACTTATTTGTTCGCTGATGATACGGTAATTGTCTCCTCTCACAAAAATTTAAATATTGCAATTTTTAATCGCAATCTGCATTACAAATTATTTGAAATGCGCACATGATAAGATGAACTTGTGTTCTCCTCATAATAGAGAAAGAGAACAACCTGTACATTATCTATCATTCATTGATTGTCTTCATAGCCTCTTGACACAGCTTTTCTTGGGGACCTCACATAGATGTTTTTTAAGGGTGCCAATTATAAATTATTGCATTTTGGTGTGGGGCAATCCTTGTTTCACTCATCTTCATCAAATAACAATTATTCAGAATAAAATTGTAACATCAACCCTACTACCTCATAGCATGTACCGCCTAAACAAAGATTATGATTGTTCAATATTGTAAGGTTCTACAATTTACAGGCTACAGATTTGTAGGTAATTGTTATTGTTATTTATTGCAGCTTAGGAATACAAGTACATACATATATATTACATACCCTTCCGGTGGCTTACATAAGTTTTTAGTACTGGCAATACACAAAGAACAAAATATGAATATAATATCAATCTGACGTAGTAAGTTCATCATATCTACAACACTAGTCAGGAATCCCAACAGTTTCGGCAATTTCATTGAAGTTTTGCGGGAAATCCTTCATCAGGTGAAGAGGCAGCCTGTTCCAGGTTCGTTCTATGGCGCGGGACAAAGATTTTTTGAGGATGATCATTTTTCCCCAAGAATGCTGGTTTTGTTGTTAGTTGGTAGATTTGTTTACTTTTAAATTCAATATCTAGTAGCTATTATTTCTCTGAAACTCTCAAACAAGTAAATCACATAATTTTAATGCTGGCCATAGTTTACTCATTAATTATGTGATCACTCTTGATACTAACAAGTATGGAAGAAGATAAATTCAATTTCAAATACCCTCTATATTTAATATTATACAATGAAATACAATTTAAGATAGTTAAAAATGTACAAAGAAGTAAAATAATGCATTAAGAAATGGCTCATTGACAAGTTATATAATTTCATCATTCGTCTTTTACCAATGAATTAATAATTGATTCCTTAAGGTTCATAGTTAAATTTGTCTATGTTATTTTATATATGTTTAATTGTGTCATTATCAGGCGAGCGTTCCACTTGAACTTATGGCTCAAATATATTCTTTTTTTGTTTTGGTGTATGTTTCTTTGTTTGTGTGTTCTTTATTTATTACAGGTCAAACGAAGAAACGGACAGGCCTATTTTTTCACAAAACTTATATTACTATCCTGATTGGTGACAATAATTTTCAGCAAGATCAGTCCAATGCTCTCATCGGGAATTTGATTTAAGTTGCTAAACAGCAAACAACATGCTCGAAATCTTCTACGAAAGTTTAATTACCTATATGGACCATAATCACTGCAAATTTCCATGGTACCTTCTCGGGACAGAGACATTTGTTTCGTTTTTGACATTGATTTAACTATTTTGAGATTATTTTGAGATTTGTGATTGTGTGAGATTCAGGGCAGTCTTGTTGTTTGGCGATGCTTTCTGGGAAGTGTTTAGCAAATGTAAGGCTTTGTGGTAATCTAACCATTTTCTGTAGAAAAGTGACAATTTTCTGTGATCCTGCAAGTGATTATTCGGGGATTATTTACGGGATCTCGGTTAGAACATGGTTATTATGTACTGCACATACCGATGCTCGCTTTTCAACGCGTTACACCGAGCGCTTTCCAAATATCATATAAGTATAATCAGGCAGGGTGGAAGAACACAACGTATATGTGAACCTCGCCTTTATGTATTGTCTAAAGCAAATAAAGAAAATTCTATGCTATATTCTATTCTAGTTTATTACCGACATGTATATTTCTTTATTGATTGTAAATTGTAATCTGTTTTAATGTTTTGTATACCTAATCCACAGATTAATCCCAATTAGGGAGTGTAAGTCTAATAAAAATAAGCTTAATAAAAGATATTTACTAAAAATTATAAAACTAATTTGGGAAAATGTTTCCCTAGGTTAAAAGATTCGAGTGCATTTTCAGAGGAAATTCCATCAGTGCCAAATTATAGATTGATGAGTGTCGACATTTGCGAAGAACCCTAAAATCCAGGTTTCTAAAACATTGGAATTTATTAAAATTTGTCTAAAAAGTGGGAAGATAATTGAAGATTCAGACCTATTCATGGAATCAAATGAATATACTTATTATGGAACGATGAATGTTTGTTTGGAATATATTTCCAATGTGAAATAACTTCTACGGACAAAAGTCTGGACTAGTTTGTCGAGCGTACTTGGGATGACATTTCTATGGTAGATTTAGAAGAGAACATTCCTGCCAATCAGTTTCAGTTAGAGCCATGATGCGTTAGAACCGATGCCGGTGTTGATGACACCTTTGTGATGAGACGGTTCACACAGAAATGCACATAGGGTTTTACAATTCATCGACAATTTATCACCATTAATTACGATTTAATTAAAATATTAAAAAAATATATAATATAGGTACAAAAAACAAATATACGAACAAAAAAATGCAGTAAAATCGAGTTCTTCAGTAAAATTGTGTATAAATTGCTCTCCTGACTTCAAAACAGTATTTATTTTATTTTCGGCATAATACGAGCTGCTTCAGTCATCAATGGCAATCATATTTATCAGTATGTAATTGCGATGTATACCAAACAATTAGTACCTACCTACTGGTAAAAATATGCATATAATGACAATTTAGTTTTTGGCTCCATGAATGTGTTCTATAAGTTGCTCGTCATTTATTCCTTAAGTGTATATATGACGTATTATGACAAACATATTCATAAAACTAGGTCATTTACCTAGGACGTCAGTGCATTTAAATTAGTATGTTTTCCAGCTATGTACCCCGTTTATTAATTAATTGTTATCTAATTTAAATTATATAGGCATTTTACCAATGTTTAAATTCCCCACCCAAATAGCGACATTCTGGCCAACATGACAAAACAAAATCAATTGCCGCTGCCGGCCGACCCCGACGTTCAACAAGACAAGTTCTGTTGACAGTCAATCATCTGTGTTGTGTAAACTTAACTGCACGTATGTTAATAAATCAAATCTCATTCTGAACTATTATCTTCATACTGGGATCGGACGTGCCTCTTTATTCTTAGAACTAGTCAATTGTTTAGTTTAGAGATGCAGTTCATGTCGTCTTTCATCGAGCAATTACAGTCTTATTTCTATGATATTTTGGAGGTTATCGGCGATGTAAGTAACTCAAATGTTGTTTCACTTCAGTTCTATTCTTGCTAACAAATGACATTTCTAAATGAAAGTGTATTCTGTTTCAGGCTCCATTGTGTCACATCCTGATTGAAGGATGTCTCCTAGTCGGTATAGTGTGGCTAATCTGCTGTAAAAGCTATAATCCAAAGGATTTGAATACAAATGATCTTGAACTGACTGAAAGTGTATGTTATTGTTTGATGAGCTATCTATTGCCACTAGGTAGCCTACTAGGTAGTACCTAATACCAGTGCTAGTACAATAACATACCTAGCTACAAATTCCAGTGGCCCCTAGTCAACTAAAGTAACATGGTACCTAGCTTGTGCACCCAAAAATATTCAGTCTCGATTAGTATTAGTTCTATTAGGTACCTACTTCATTGAACAAACTGATTTTTGTGGGTAACTATAGGCCTCCGAAATAGCCATAGCACGACAATTAGCGCTTACCTGGTGGACGAAAGGTGAATGAATGGTGGGGGTGAAGAATTGAAAAAGGTATGGCCACTGTAGAAATAGAAATTGTAATAGAAACCGTAGAAACTGTAGAAATATGAATAAAGAAATAAGAATTTTGGCTTGTGCTGAAGTAAAACTGACTGAAGTGAGTCTATTATTGATTTTTTTGTAAATAATGCACAATTATGCCACAGCCCACTGGATTCATCAAAGTTTACATAAACAAAACCGATATTTTCGTGTCACTTGACTTCATTCAAGTCGAGCATTTTCTTTTCTCTGGCAACATAACTTCATTTGGGAATAAATACATCGAAAGATTAGCACTTAAGCAGCATTGTGAAATGAATTATAGCATACCACAACACAGCAAACAGTTTTTATTCATATTTCTACTTTTTTACACGGTGGCCATAGCGTTACAAGGTAATGTTCCCTCATCAAAGTCTTGCCGTTCTACTGCCTAGTTGGCGCTACAGTCTACTTCGGAGGCATACGCCACAGTTTATAAATTACCAGAATGCTGATTACTGCTTGTGTGCGTTGGTTCCTAGGTACTCATTGGACATGACATGACTTAATTGCTTCAAATTGGTCAAAACTAAAGCAATATGATCTCGTTTTCGACCCAACAATGCACCATCCTTGAGATTGTGGTCTGGTGGTTTGAACTGGTGGACTAGACTCTCAATGGAAAAAATCATTTTGGATGATGACATTTTTATTATCTGAACATAGAACAACACTAGATTACAAAAATGTGTAGAACAAATAAACAGCTGATGGTTTTGACCTGTTATTCGCTATTCATAATGTTAAGGTGATACAAGCGCTCGGCCGTTTTAGAAAATTGAGAGAGAAAAATTGTCTCATAGGTGGGTGTAGCTTTGATAGGATGTTCTCATGATCAGTCTGATTGTATATTAGTACCTAGCACTTTTTCATTTTTGCTTCTTGCATTGTTAATTAGGCGCCGGATTCAACAAAACCGCGCAAAACTATGAAATTTCCGATTCGATTGGAGACCATACCCGTAAACCAATTGATCTGAAATTTTAATCATGATTAGATAAAAGACAAACAAAGGGTTATCACTTGGCACATTTTTTAAATTAAATTTCATATACGGCACCTAGCGAGACAATAAAATATAAAAAAATTCACCAAAAATCAACTAATTATTACAAATTAACGAAGCGAAAAATTAAAAATGTACCAAGGGATAACCATTAGTTTATCTTTTATCTAATCATGGTTAAAATTTCAAATCATTTCCTCCACCCATTTTGTCTCAAATCGTATCCAAAAAAGTGTCTGCAAAACGCGGCAAAATCGCTCGCGCTTGCACCACCTTAACTGATCATAACTGACTTAACTGTTACAGGAACAGGAATTAATAATTGAAGAGTGGACTCCAGAGCCATTAGTTGGTGATGTGCCAATGGATCATCCTGCTCTCCGCCCCTCGGTGGTTAATGGCAAGGTAAAGAAAACCCCGTGATTGTGTTGTGATGAAACATCTACAATCCTCAGAACAGTAGGACTTACCTGACATGATCAGAATGAAATGTTGTCATGTGTAAATGTAATCATTGACTTCCGCTCTATATGGGATTCGTGACTGCTATAGCTGCAGCACTGAATACTTTCGCCAATGTCGGAGATTCCACTGCTTAACCTAATTCTGGCAATATAAGACATTATTAATTTTGTTTAATGCCACGGTCTATTTAGGTACACTTGGCCAAACAAAAATTGATCGTTCAATAATTCTGATAAGTGTCAGATCTGTTCTCTGATAAGTGTCTGATCTGTGTCAGGTTTCCCTGCAATCTTTCCAAATGTAAGACGATCTCAGCCAGACAAGTGAAGAATTTGACCTTGATCTGTACGTATGAACGGGTCGGTATCCTTTGTCACTAGACATCGATGACAGTCTTGCAAATCCCCTAGAGCGGAAGTCAATGGTGTAGCTACACACAATACCGGGTGGCGCAAAAAAAAATCCCCGTGATTGAGAGGTCACTATATCGAAACAATTATAGATAGGATTCTGAAATTTTAACACATATTAGAAAACATACCAAAATTTAATATGTGCAAGTTTCAAAAACATTAATATTGTAGGTAGAGATGTGAGCCTAGAATATTCTCATGAGAATATTCTCCGTGCTCGAGAATATTCTCGAGAATATTCTCAAAGAGATTATTCTCCGAGAATATTTGAGAATATTCTTACCAGAGGTTTGAAAATTATTATTATATATAAAAAGTACAAGTTTGAATGTTTTTGCACCATTTTATGGCCTTGGAAGGCTGTGCAACACATAGGCATGGATAGCGAGCATGAGCGAGCACGGATACGCGCAACTCCTCAAACCGAAATTCTGTCTATCGAAAATGTCCTTAAAAGCCAATAATTCTTGAATTTCGTCGCAGACTGGTATGAAAATCTCAAAAAATTCCTAAAATATTGGTCCCAATATCCATGTTTTCAGTTGAAGTTTTAACGATCAAACGGTTCCTTGTTAATTTTCAAAAATCACAGATTTTTAGAACGAGATCACAGGATCTCGTTCTAAAAATATACTTGAGACCACTCATTTGATATGTGTGTGTACACAATATCAGATCGATCTGTTGAACATCAGTTTCATATGTGTTTGAAAGTGAGGCTCGACGTTACCGTGATCAAACATTTTCGAGAATTTTACAGCAACACACAAAATGTCGGTAAAATGTCAATAACTTTTGGATTTAAGCACAGATTAGTCTGAAATTTGTCAAAAATACAGATAATGTTGGTCCCAATGACCACGCAAAGTTTTAAGTTGATCGGTCAAACGGTTCTAGTTTAAATTTAAAAAATCAAAGGAAAGATGGTTTCAAATTTTAACCAATGGGATGATTTGGCTGAAACTTTGTAAGATTGGAAATAATGTTGGTCGTAATGGATTGTCAAAATTTCAAATTGATCCAACCAACCAATCGAAAGATTTTTTTAAAAAATTTGAACCAATCGAGGATTTCAAAAAATTTGGGTCTGCAACGCCCAGAAATGTTCCCTATATGTGTGCAAAATTTCAGCTCGATCGAAGAAAACTCTGACCTGTTTAGCCTCAGTAACGATTCCCGACTGGTTCTCCATAACAATACTATGTATGCAAGATCCATAAAAGTACATACTTTTTGGAATTGAGCTAAAAGTTCGAGTTTTAGTGCAGGTTCAAATGTAGAAAAAATGCTTTCCGCTCGATTGGAGTGCCGAAATTGATTTTTTCATAATTATCGATTGTTTACATCATTCTTAATATTACCTGACGTGCCTTCAATTTTTTTGGTGGCCATCTTGGAAAATATGGCGGAAAACGTAAATTTTACAAATTATTTAACTGTTGGTAGAGGAAAGGTTGAAAAATTATGAAATAATTCACTAAAACTAACTCAAATATGGGGACTTGAAAAAAAAATACGCCGTGAACGAATTTTTATTTTTTCATTGTTGGAATTGACCAATCACGTTTCTGTGTTTTTTTGCTCTCAATTTATTACGAAACGCGTGGACTTACACTAAAATATGTGGAATTCAAAATTGTAGGCAATTTCATTGTGAACAATATGCATTTTACAAAATTTTCCTGCGACCAACAGTTTTCAGTTTAGAGCAATTATTGTGCGACCTTCCGAGTTAAGTCATCACCTCAGTAGATGCCATGGCCCCATACACGGTCAATAGTCCAGAGTCTAAGCTGCAAAAAGGGGCCTAACCCGCACCTCTGTAACGTATGACCGAAATTAGATTAGGGTGGGTGGGCCAAAACGCCAAATTTGTCAAAAAGTCATTGTTGTCATTATCAAATAATCAAATCATATCAACCTAGTCGAGTAGCATATCAAATGAAAGCTTATCTTTAGAACAATTATTAAAAATATATATCACCATTGTATAGTTGATACAGAGGTCAAAAGGGGTCAAAAAGTAGTCAAAATCACATTTTTCAAGTATTCCAGGAAAATGCGGTATCTTCGTCCCTAATAAAGATCATAACAAACTTTTTTATATTTATCGATCCGATATGAATCTGATTATAACATATTAAAAGTTATCCAAAATTGTTCTTTGAACATGAATGGGCTAATGAATCTGTCATATAGTTTATAAGGGCAATTTTTATTTTGAGTGCAAAATCTAAGATTATACCAATTTCCTAGCCACTAGGTACTTATAACTAAAGGTTTTTTGGTGTGAAACGATACAGAACAATGCTGTCTAAAACATATCAAAAGTTCTCCAAATTTTGATTAGGGTGGTTGGGCCAAATTTCAAAATTTTGATAAAACTCATTGTTGTCATTTTCAAATTATATCAACCTAGTCGAGTAGCATATCAAATGAAAGCTTATGATTAGTACAACAAATTAAAATAAATGTGACCATTAAAAAGGTCGTACAAAGGTCATGAGAGGCCAAAACATGGTAAAATTTCCCATTTTTAAGCGTCCAAGGACAATTGACATAATGTCATCGTTAATAAAAGTAAATAATATACTATTTGACACCAATTAACCCAAAATTAAATAGTTTATAACATATAAAAATTTCGCCAAAATTCTATATCCGTGGATGTGCCAATTAATTTTTTATTCAATTTCAAAATTGTGACATTTATAGTGATTAATAGACATTTATAGTCATTTATTGTTGTCATTATCCAATAATCAAATCATATCAACCTAGTCGAGTAGCATATAAAATGAAGCTTATCTTTAGAACAATTATTAAAAATATATATCACCATTGTCAAGTTGATACATAAAATGACGATTATCCGTCATTTTATACTATTCGCTAGATTTTTCTTCACTACAAATGTCACAATTTTGAAATTGAATAAAAAATTAATTGGCTCATTGACGGATTTAGAATTTTGGCGAATTTATTATATGTTATAAACTATTTAATTTTGGGTTAATTGGTGTCAAATAGTATATTATTTACTTTTATTATTATTATTATTATTATTATTATTATTTCGTATGGTTTATTACAATTACAATAAAGTTACAAAAATTGGTAATATAAAACACAAATCAAAGGACATCATTATCATATTTAAAAAATCAATGTAAAACATAAAAAATATTGCTTTTATTAACGATGACATAATGTCAATTGTTCTTGGACGCTTAAAAATGGGAAATTTTACCATGTTTTGGCCTCTCATGACCTTTGTATGACCTTTTAAATGGTCATATTTATTTTAATTTGTTGTACTAATCATAAGCTCTCATTTGATATGCTACTCGACTAGGTTGATATAATTTGAAAATGACAACAATGAGTTTTATCAAAATTTTGAAATTTGGCCCAACCACCCTAATCAAAAGTTGGAGAACTTTTGATATGTTTTAGCCAGCATTGTTCTGTATCGTTTCACACCAAAAAACCTTTAGTTATAAGTACCTAGTGGCTAGGAAATTGGTATAATCTTAGATTTTGCACTCAAAATAAAAACTGCCCTTATAAACTATATGACAGATTCATTAGCCCATTCATGTTCAAAGAACAATTTTGGATAACTTTTAATATGTTATAATCAGATTCATATCGGATCGATAAATATAAAAAAGTTTGTTATGATCTTTATTAGGGACGAAGATACCGCATTTTCCTGGAATACTTAAAAAATGTGATTTTGACTACTTTTTGACCCCTTTTGACCTCTGTATCAACTTTACAATGGTGATATATATTTTTAATAATTGTTCTAAAGATAAGCTTTCATTTGATATGCTACTTGACTAGGTTGATATGATTTGATTATTTGATAATGACAACAATGACTTTTTGACAAATTTGGCATTTTGGCCCACCCACCCTAATCTAATTTCGGAGAACTTTTCATACGTTACAGAGGTGCGGGTTAGGCCCCTTTTTGCAGCTTAGACTCTGGACTATTGACCGTGTATGGGGCCATGGCATCTACTGAGGTGATGACTTAACTCGGAAGGTCGCACAATAATTGCTCTAAAATTAGAAATTGTCTACAAATTTTAATTCCTCATATTTTAGTCTAAGTCCACTCGTTTCGTAATAAATTGAGAGCAAAAAAACACAGAAATGTGATTGGTCAATTCCAACAATGAAAAAAATAAAATTCGTTCACGGCGTATTTTTTTTTCAAGTCCCCATATTTGAGTTAGTTTTAGTGAATTATTTCATAATTTTTCAACCTTTCCTCTACCAACAGTTAAATAATTTGTAAAATTTACGTTTTCCGCCATATTTTCCAAGATGGCCACCAAAAAAATTGAAGGCACGTCAGGTAATATTAAGAATGATGTAAACAATCGATAATTATGAAAAAATCAATTTCGGCACTCCAATCGAGCGGAATTACATTTGCTCCCCTACTATTTCTATAAGCTTAGATGCATTTTTAAGAATATGCTCGAGAAAATGCTCGTGCTCGAGAATATTCTCGAGAATATTCTCGAGAATATTCTCAAAAAGAATATGCTCGAGCATTTTACATCACTAATTGTAGGAAAAAAGTTACAGCTGTTCAAATTTGGTTGTCAAAAACTTGATTAAACAGAGCTCAAATAGCGCGCGTCGAGAAAACTTCCAATGGCCGGGACGCTGTTTCTTCAAAACTACTTACGATATCAAGCTGAAAATTTCAAATTATATTGAAGATATATTAAGATCGATTGTGTTAAAATTTCAGTCAATTTGAATGAATGGAAAGAAAATTATGTAATCTTGAAGTTGAGCGTAAAATCAGAAAATGAAGATTATTTCTAAACTTTTATTACACACGTTATAAAAGTGATTCTTTTCCCACTATTCTGTTTTCAAGCTCAACTTCAAGATTCCATATTTTTCGTTCCATTGATTCAAATTGATTGAAATTTTTACACAATCGATCCTAATCTGCGTCCCGGCCATTGAAAGTTTTCTCCACGAGCGCTATTTGAGCTCCGTTTAATCAATTATTTGACAACCAAATTTGAACAGCTGTAACTTTTTTCCTAGAATAGTAATGTTTTTGAAACTTGCACATATTAAATTTTGGTATGTTTTCTAATATGCGTACAAATTTCAGAATCCTATCTTAGTTTCGATATAGTGACCTCTCAATCAGGGGGATTTTTTTTTGCGCCACCCGGTATAGTAGCATTGATACATCCTAGTTCATCCCATCTCTCAATCAATGTAAATTGTAAAATAAAAATAGCTCATTGGGGCAGTTCCATCATGACTGACGGACATTTGCACCATAGATTTCAACATATGCAGACAGTTTACTCCTACATAAATGAATCAATATAGGTAATAATGTTTATATACCAAAAGATAGACAAAACTGCAAGGAATCCAATGCACTGCTTAAAAATTTCAAAATATTTTTGCGTATAGCAAAAAAGGTGGCAGAAACTCGCCGTGTCTAGTGATGCCCAGCGGGAATATTCCCGTGGGAATATTCCCCGTTCCCGGGAATATTCCCGGGCAAATTTGGGGAATATTCCCCAAATCGGGAATTTACTTTTTCATTATAAATTAAAATGTAGGTATAATGTTATTATTTTGTGGTATGTCATTACCTCTTAGTAAATTCTCTATTTTGTCATTAATTTTCTTCTTATCTTATGACAGGGGTCGGTAAGCTTTTTTAGTGACGGAGACAATTTCCGAAAAATTTATAAATGAGATAATAATGCGAGCCGCAGCAGGCAATCAAATATAATACACCAAAAATAATCAATTGAATTAGGTACTAGTTTATTCTGCTATGTGGACAAAGCCCCCCCGCCCTCTTGATGTTGCCCCGCAGGGCGTTTATTCGAATTTTCAAATATTTCGATTCCAGATCTTTATTTAAATTATAAAGAGCCAATCAAAACCCACCAAGGAGCCGCAGGTTGCCAACCCCTGTCTTATGACATCTCAAAACATAAACATGCTTTAATAATGTTTTCTCTTAATGTTTACTCATCCCTGTAGTAAATTCCCAATAAATTCCCGGGAATATTCCCGAAAAAATAAATTCCCGGGAATATTACATCACTAGCCGTGACTGACGGACATTTTTGCCACCTCTTCTCCGAGGTCAACACACATATTATGTGCGGAATGCTCTGAAAGTACAAATCCTACAAAAAAATTAATTCCACCATATTTGTTCATCAAGGATGTACGATATACCAGGTTTTTTCTTAATTGACTTTTGTTTCGTATTTAAGAAAATATGTACGTTTTTGTCGCGTCGTGACTGACGGACATTTCCGTGACTGACGGACATCTCCGAATTTAGTTAGTTATCATGCTCTTTATTTACAAAACATTTACAAAAGTGGATTCATATTTGTTAATTTGGATACAGTAGATTACTATGAATGAATTATATTGCAAATTCTAATTCAATTAAACAAATTGGACAAATAGTTATTTAGATATGTTTCTGTCATAAACCGAGTCACAAAAAAATTGGAAAATTTTCTTTTTATAACAGATATCTTTGCACAGATTTTAATCAAGGAATAAAGATTATAGATTTCATATCATGCATATATTATTTGCGACAGAAGTGATGCACCATCCATATGCTTGAAGTTGATGTCTTGGCGAATAAGAGAAAAAATAATCATCAGCTAAATAAAATTGGAACCTAAATTTGGAGTGCACTGCACGCTCAATTCAATCACATAGTAATTTGGATGTAATTATCATATTAATTGTTTAAACTAGGAAAACGCTCAGTGTAACGCGTTGATGAGCGAGCACGGGTACGGGCAAATTCTGGAACCGGAATTCCGTACCAAACGCACAGAAGAAAACATATCCATCCATATTGAATTGAAATAATATGAACCACTCAATCAACATGAAAGTATCTGCTTTTCATTGAAACATGAAAATAGCATCTAAAGACTCTGGTAAAAGCAAATCAGATTCATGAGGCAGTGGAAAACATAATTTCGATACTTCAAATCTGACAACTATTAAAAACGTCAATAAGTTCATACGTTATTAACTGATTGGGATGAAAATTTGTTAAATAAGAGACAATGTTGGTCTTAACGACCATGCAAAATATGAGTTCGATCACATTTATGGAAGACCATTTTCATTTTTCAACCTATCAAGAGATAATAATAATAATCTGTCCACTGGTTCCATCCATACAATGGGTCAGGGGGTGGGTGTTCCCACCAACACTAGGGCCGCAGGACTACTGGAGACCGGCTGGCCACGCCTGGCGTCTCCTCCTCGTCTTCTTCTTCTTCCTCCACTTCCAATTGATCCACAAATTGCCTCCACCTTGTTCTGTCCTCCCACTGACTCTCAGCCTCCAACTCACTCCAACTTCCACCTCTCTCCTACACATCCTCCTTAATAACTCCAATCCACCTCTCTCTCGGTCTTCCTACTCTTCGTGGTCCTGAAGTAGCCGACTCAAACACCCGCCGTGGCACTCGCCCTGTTCCCATCCTCTTCATGTGGCCAAACCACCTAAACCTCTCTCTTCCCAGCTTGAACCCCAATCTCTCTACCCCCAGCTCACTTCTTATCTTCTTACTTCGAATCTTGTCCATTCTTGTGACTCCCTTCACACTCCTCAAGAACTTCATCTCCACTGCCTGAAGCTGATCCTTTCCTTTCCTCCTGCTGACCACGTCACTGCCAAATACATTTTACACATTAACATTTTACACACTTTTGGAAACTTCTCATGCCACAGCAACTTCCTAACTGCCTGATAGAAACACTCTGCTTTCTTTCTTCTTTCCTGTACTTCTCTATCTACTTTTGCCTTGTTGGTGAGCAGGCTCCCCAGGTACTTAAATTCCTGTACTTCTTTCAACCATCCATCTCTCATCTTGATTCTGGCATGTCCTTGTCTTATCTTCTTCCGTTCCATTGTCATTACTTCACTCTTCTCTTAGCTTATTCTTAAACCCATCTTCTCTGTCTCTTCACTCCATTTATTAATCTTTAACTGCACTTCCTCCCTAGTTTCTCCCCACACCATCACATCATCCGCATAAATTAACGTTTGAGTATTGATCCTCTCATCTGGCTCTACTTGCTTCAGTAACTCGTCCATTACTATGATGAACAGCATTGGTGATAGAACACTCCCTTGCCGAAGCCCTTCACTAATATTAAACCATTTCGATCTCCCCACTCCCAACTGCACACAACTCACACTGTATGGGTCAGGGACCCGAACCTAGAACCGGTATGAACCTTTATAATTTTGGAACCAGAACCGGAACCGTTATAATCTACTAGGAAAACGCTCAGTGTAACGCGTTGATGAGCGAGCACCGAACATGCAACATCCCCATAGTAACGATGCACGACACGGCACAAGACGATTTTCTCTGCAATTTTTCAATCTCCATAATACTCTGGATGAATAACAGATCCATTGTGTCGTGAAGTCTTACCTACATACCTTCTCCAGAAATCTCTTGTAACATCCCATTCTAAACTCGTAAAATTACAATTAATACTTGACTGATTGGGCTTACAATATGTAAAATTTAATATTAAGTTGGTCTTGATCACCATGCAAAATTTGAACTTAATGTGAACATTTTTATTGTCGACCAATCAGAAGACATTATTTAAACTTAAACCAATTAGAGGATTTGGCCTTCGTACTGCATCCGATTTTATGCGCTAGCTCAAAAATGCTTTCATTTTACTGTACATTGTGGATAGCTTGGCTGCTCTACAGGCCTTGCCTTGGTACAGAAGCTTAAAGAAGGCAGGGATGACAATTTAGTATACATTTTTCAAGATTATGGAATAAAATGACCTTAAAATGACAAAACTTTTGAAAATAACGACAGATTAGACTGAAAATTGGCAAAAATATCTAAAATGTTGGTACCAATGACCACGCGAAGTTTCAAGTTGATCAGTCAATCTGTTCTAGTTTAAATTACAAAAATCACCGTAAAAATGGTTTCAAATTTGAACCAATGGGAGGATTTGGCTGAAATTTATTATGATTGGGTAAATTGTTGGTTGAAATGACTTTGCTTAATTTCAAATTGATCGGAACAACCAATCGAAAGATAATTTTTTTTAAATTCGAACCAATCACAGGAGCCCGTTCAAAAACGATCCCAGGGACCTCATAGATTACGTTAGTATGTGTACAAAATTTCAGATCGATTGCTTGAGCGGTTTGACCTGGGCTGTGACCACACAAAAAAAAAAAAAAAAAACACACAGAGAAGTGCCATAAGAGTACCGTGGTGACGCTCGCTACGCTCGCTCAATTAGGTTCTTAAAGGTCCTTAAAGGTTCTTTAAGGTTCCTTCTTTTAATTAAAAAAAACATGTACAATCTAATTTTTTAACACTTGGATATTAATATTATGATATTATCAAGGAATATTATGTATTTTTTTATATGTATTTTTGTAGACATTTTTAATTCTTGATAATAATTCTTCATTTGCAAACGCTACGTACTCGAGTTTTCAATTTTTGAATCTGACTACTGCGATTAGAACTGCATTGCTGACAATTTGAATATGATCTCAGACAAAATGAATGTTTACGTCTTCTTATGAAGAAAATTTGCACCACTAAACTGTCTCCTCTGATATTTACTCTGGGCATCCTGTGAATATTATACAGACACTACCTACTGCACCTGTGCTTGCATTCATAGCACAAACTCCAAATCCAATAATCGATTAAATTTTACATAGGTACCTACCTAATACTGCAGTTTTATAATAGAGTTTGATTTAAAATTTGAGAACCGGAACCCAGAACCTTTATGCAGGAACCGGAACCGAATCTTCGAGAATATTTGTTTTAGAACGGGAACCCGAACCTTTATAAAATAAAATTGTGGAACCGGAACCGAACCTTTATTAATAAAGGTTCGTGTCCCTGGTTCCGGTACATACTTTTGATCCGCTCAACCAACTCCTTGTCTATTCCTCTCTTTATTAAACACTCCCACACTCTTTCCCTTGGCAACCTGTCATATGCCTTCTCCAAGTCCAAGAAGGCCATATGCATAGTTTGACCCTTCTCCCACTGCTGCTCCATCATCTGACGCACGGTGAAAATTGCGTCAATTGTAGACCGCCCTCTCCTAAATCCATACTGCTCCTCTCTCAATCCCTCTTCCACATAATTCTTCAATCTACACTCCACTATTTTCTCAAATACCTTCGCACACTTACATAGTAATGTCACTCCCCTATAATTGCTGCATTTCTTGCAATCCCCTTTCTTGAAAAGAGGGACAATAATTGTCCCTCAGAAGAAGGGACGATTCCAGCAGAAGAAGATTCCAAGTGACTGGGAGAAAGGGGTAATTATTACCCCCTCTCCCCCTTTCTCCCAGTCACTTGGAATCTTCTTCTGCTTCCACGCTGCTTGCATCACACGGTAAAGCCATCTTCTGCCCGCATCCCCCCTGCTTTCACCATCTCTATCGTCACCTCACCAATGTCTGGTGCTCGGCCATTCTTAGGCAAGGGAGTGTTCGCACGTCTACCTCTACGTGAGGACCCGCACTTTCCCAAGTTCCTCTCACCAGTGAGCTGCCAAGCAGCATCACCCTCTTCATAACCTTCTCCACCTCCTCCTCTTCCTCCACACAGTCTGTAAGAGCATCCTCCACTCCATTGACCACTACCACTTCCACTTCTGCCACTTCCCCTCCGTTCTCTATTGATTCTGATTCTGCATTCTCTTCGGACGTTCTCTTTTTCTGTGCCTTTTCTGCCTTCTTCTTCTCTTTCTCTTCCTCAATTCCTTCTTCCTGCATGCATCACATCTCCATTTTATACCTTTTACTTCCTGGACCGTTTTGTAGTGGCAGGGAAGGATGCCAGCACATGCAATGTGGAACCAACGGTCGCACCCCCTTCTGCTGCCTCGCACATGACGGCCTTGTCCGTATCATTAGTGCACAATCACCACAACACTCTTCATCATTTGTTCTGGGTCCGGACTTGGAGTTCTGCTTGCACTGTGGCGGGAATTCCTTTTTCTGGATGCAGTCCTTTTCCTTGCGCTTTCTAGCTGAGCCCATGATGGTATTTTATGGGTTAGGATACACTCAAACAAAGTTCCCCTTGAATAAGTTTATACTTTCACAAAAACTTTACTAGTACAAATTAACCAATGAATTTTACAACTTAAGGTGCTACAAGCGCGAGCGATTTTGCTGCATTTTGTAGACACTTTTTGCGATACGATTGGAGACGAAATGGGTAGACCAAATTACTTGAAATTTTAATAAGGTTATCCCTTGGTACATTTTTAATTTTTTGTTTCGTTAATTAGTAATTGAGCGAGCGTAGCGAGCGTCACCACGGTACTCTTATGGCACTTTCTCTGTGTGTTTTTTTTGTTTTTTTTTGTTTTGTTGTTGTTTTTTTTGTCTGCACTGCCCAGATCAAACCGCACAACCAATCGATCTGAAATTTTGCACACGTACTAACGTAATCTATGCGGTCTCTGGGATCGTTTTTGAAAGGGATCCTGCGATTGGTTCAAATTTAAAAAAATTATCTTTCGATTGGTTGGTCCGTTCAATTTGAAATTTTGAGAAGTCATTACGACCAACATTTTGCGCAATCAAACAAAATTTCATTCAAATCCTCCCATTGGTTTAAATTTAAAAAAAAAATTCACGTGTTTTTTTAAATTTAATCTAGAATCGTATGACCGATCAACTTAAAACTTTGCATGGTCATTGGGACCAACATTATCTGTAATTTTGACTACTTTCAGTCTAATCTGTGTTTAAATCCAAAAGTAATTGACATTTTACGGACATTTTGCGTGTTAGCTGTTAAATTTCTCGAAAATGTTGATCACGGCTACTTTGACTCTTCAGTTCTAATCCAAGGTAGTTGAACAAAAAATTTTAAACGCATATGAAACTAATAATGACCGTTCAACAGATCGATCTGATATTGTGTACACACACTAATATCATGAGTGGTCCCAGGTATATTTTTTTAAAGAGATTCTGTGATTTTTTAATATTTACTGGGAACGTAGTTCAATTATAAAGGTTCAATCGATCAACTTAAAACTTTGCATGGTTATTGGGACTAATATTTGAGTGATATTTGGAGATTTTTAAACATGTCTGTGAAAAATTCAAGAATTATCGGCTTTTAATGATATTTTTGATAGACGCAGAATTTCGGTTCGAGGTGTTGCATGTATCCGTGCTCGCTCATCAACGCGTTTCACAGAGCGTTTTCCTAGTAATTAGTGGATTTTTTATGAAAAATTTGCTATTGGGTCATTCCAGGGGATTTCACTCAAATAAAATACATTTTGACCTCGACCGACCCAGATTTTGATGAAACTTGGTACACTTGTTTAGATTAGTGATGTAAGTAATCCATTTTTTTTTGTTTTTTTTACTCAAAGGGTTCAAAAGTTATAGAGGGTTGAAATTTAGGGTTTTTCACCCCCGCGCGGCTGGTCGCTATCATTTTAATTAATTTTGAGGGTTGTATGAGAGCTACAGAGCTCCAAAAAAATGCATTTGAAAGGTAAGAACATGATCTGCTTGAATATGTATTTTAACTTGACACTTTGTTGACTGGTATTTAATTATGATTTTTCCCATCTACATTTTCAAAAACGACCCTAGGGGAAAAACTTATTTTTTTGGGGGGTTGATTTTTTTTTTAAATTACAAAACATATGCATGACTATGTGTGCCAAATTTCAGGACTGGCCCTCCAGAACTTTTTTTTTATATATGTATATTTAGTGAGAATCATCAGTTTCGAAGCATCGTTCACCTGCAATATGACAAACTTATAGGTTACTTTCTTCCTGTAAAATTAATTAAAATGGTTCTAGGTGACTTCTAGTTCTTTCCTTACAGCAGCAAATGATTTCTAAGCCCTGTAGTTGCATTGCTTGTGTCTGCAGCTGACAATACTTATGTTCGGCCGGTTGCAGTAGTTGGGTCAGCCAATGATAAAACTTCATCGAGATGCACTTGTAGCTGGTCTGGTTTAGTGGGGTAGAAGTAAGAAGGTGCTGGTCCATGGGGGTGGAGGAAACTAACTTTCAGTTCACTTGTGCTAGATAGTTTTTGCAAAACACATGCAAGCCACCAGTCACCATTGCCACCGTCACAAAACTACATACATCGTCATAAGACAAATGTGTGGGTTTGAATGTCAATCACGCAATCTTCATCACTATTCTCACTGGCATTTACTTGATCTTCTTCCTCAGCAACATATACAGTGTTTGATTCATCAGACAGAGAAAATGGTTTCACATTCAAAGATGCCAGTGACTATGGAAGAAATGCTTGGAAACATTGTGTTCCAGTGATCGTTATTTTAAGGAGTTAAACCGTTCTTTCAGTACAGCACAAGAAAATCTTTGTCAACTTATATGTCATCATCAAAAAGTCTTTCAACTCTTCAGCAGAATGGCATTTCTTTGCTACGTCGCATGGAAAGTGGCCTTGTGACGGAACAATAAAATGTAATTTGGCAAGGGCAAGATTACAGAAGCCATGTGATGATCAGATAATGACTCCGATTGACTTATACGAGTGGGCAGCATAAAATATGTGGACCGTTACATTTGCATTTGTATTGGATGAAGAAATACAAGAAAATGCTGCTGTACTGAAAGAACGATTTAACTCCTTAAAATAACTATCACTGGAACACAATGTTTCCAAGCATTTCTTCCATAGTCACTGGCATCTTTGAATGTGAAACCATTTTCTCTGTCTGATGAATCAAACACTGTATATGTTGCTGAGGAAGAAGATCAAGTAAATGCCAGTGAGAATAGTGATGAAGATTGCGTGATTGACATTCAAACCCACACATTTGTCTTATGACGATGTATGTAGTTTTGTGACGGTGGCAATGGTGACTGGTGGCTTGCATGTGTTTTGCAAAAACTATCTAGCACAAGTGAACTGAAAGTTAGTTTCCTCCACCCCCATGGACCAGCACCTTCTTACTTCTACCCCACTAAACCAGACCAGCTACAAGTGCATCTCGATGAAGTTTTATCATTGGCTGACCCAACTACTGCAACTGGCCGAACATAAGTATTGTCAGCTGCAGACACAAGCAATGCAACTACAGGGCTTAGAAATCATTTGCTGCTGTAAGGAAAGAACTAGAAGTCACCTAGAACCATTTTAATTAATTTTACAGGAAGAAAGTAACCTATAAGTTTGTCATATTGCAGGTGAACGATGCTTCGAAACTGATGATTCTCACTAAATATACATATATAAAAAAAAAGTTCTGGAGGGCCAGTCCTGAAATTTGGCACACATAGTCATGCATATGTTTTGTAATTTTAAAAAAAATCAACCCCAAAAAAAAATAAGTTTTTCCCCTAGGGTCGTTTTTGAACATGTAGATGGGAAAAATCATAATTAAATACCAGTCAACAAAGTGTCAAGTAAAAATACATATTCATGCAGATCATGTTCTTACCTTTCAAATGCATTTTTTTGGAGCTCTGTAGCTCTCATACAACCCTCAAAATTAATTAAAATGATAGCGACCAGCCGCGCGGGGGTGAAAAAGCCCCAAATTTCAACCCTCTATAACTTTTGAACCCTTTGAGTAAAAAAAACAAAAAAAAATTGGATTACTTACATCACTAATCTAAACAAGTGTACCAAGTTTCATCAAAATCTGGGTTGGTCGAGGTCAAGAGGTGAGTGAGATCCCCTGGAATGACCCTATTTTCTTGTCTCCCTGGGTGCCGTTTAAAATTAAATTTAAAAAATGTGCCAAGAGATAACCCTAAGTTTGTCTTTCATTTAAATATGATTAAAATTTGAGGTCAATTGGTTTGCGGGTTTAGTCTCCAATCGTATCGCAAATTTTATCAGTTTTCGCGGTTTTGTTGAATAACCGGCGCCTAATTAACGATGCAATAAGCAAAAATGAAAAAGTGCTACTAATATACAATCAGACTGATCATGTGAACATTCTGTAAAAGTTACACTCACTCACGAAACAATTTTTCTCTCACAATTTTCTAAAACGGCCGAGCGCTTGTATCACCTTAACACACACTCCGAATGATTATTAGCAACGAAGTTATCAGCACTGTTAGCAATTTATTACTTATGAAACGTTCAAACTCACTACAGCACTGCGGCCATTTTGTATTTCAGGAGATAATAAATAAATATCGCGACCCTGCTTCCAACTATTGTCGGGTCAGGGGGTGGGATGATCCATTTAGTTCTTTCAGGAGATATTTATTTAAATTTTAACCAATGAATGGATCTCAAAAAAATTAGGGTCTGCAACGCCCAGATATTGTCAGTACATGTGTGCAAAATCAAGCTCGATCGAAAAAAAACTGTGACCGGTATAGCCTCCATAACAGAAAAAAAGCAATAAAAAAAACAGGTCTGTGCCAAAAGAGTTAAAATAGTTGCTCGCTTCGCTCGCTCAATTATATCTGCATGCAATTAGAAATAAACTATTTATAAACTACCTATAGAAATTCAAGCTTACCTTGAGGGGAATCGAAAACACACCAATTCACACTATTATCAATGGCCAATAAAATAGTAATAATAATAAAAAAAAATTGGTAATGGTGAAAATAATATGTTGTTGCAACAATAAAAACACTACCATAGAAATTTTAATACAGGGTCACATGTGACAGAGCGGAGGGCGAAGACTGAATGACACTCGAAGTCACACCCTGTCGCAGTGCTGTTCTTAGTCACGTAGAGGAATCTGTCTGGCTTGCAGATAATAAGTTTTTGCAATCTCAAATATCATGGGAACATTCCTGTGTTATAACACTAAGATAATCTAAAAATATATCCCATTATAAAATGTATGTTTGTGTTCAGTTTCAATATATACACCGTACATTTTAACACGAGAACTCCCTATGTCCGTCAGTCACGGCCCAAATTTAAAACAAAAAAAATATTAGTGAAAATTCAAGATATAGGTCATGAAGTATTGTGATTCAATAAGAAAATCTGTGTTTTTATTGTTGTGCCGTTTGTTTTGATCATGCTGGGTCAACTATTGTAATAATTTCGTGACTGACGGACACATTTCCAGTGACACGACCTGCGGAGGTGAATTGTTCTATATTAAATGTAACAAAAATAGTTCTATGTGCATTAAAATATACTTTGAGGTATAAATAACCAAATTTATAAGTTTTAACGAATTATTGAAATTTTTCAGTGAATGGCAGATATTTAAGCACATTGCAATTTGTCATTTGGGTTCTGTTGGCGGACGTGACTGAACGCCATAGCGATTTATTTGATCAAATAAATTTCTAACTAGACTAGAAAAACAATACCAATCATTAATCTAGACATGTCAAGCTTTGAAATGATACCATACAATACATGTAAGGTTTAAACACTTTTCAATAATTAAAACTTGGGTTGACATTTACATGGAATGCCCAATGATCACTATGAGCTAGGTGTTAAGCTAATTACGGATCAGTTAAAAAATGACCTGCTAATAAAAATAAAATAGCAAATATAGTATAATTGGAAAAAATTTAATTAATTATCCATGGCCTACCTGAGTGGTGTTTCCCTAATGCTAGGGTCCCTTGTATAGTCAAGGAAATTAGATGGATACACTCTATCTCTCTCTGCTCCATATAAAAACATGTTTATGATATGAGTCAGAGAGAGGCAGAGTATGAACCATCTAATTTCCCTGACTGTACTTAGGTACGCCATTAGTAGGTAGGTACCTACCTAGAGTCAAGTCAAAATAAATAATATGAAATTTCCCACGGTCTCAGATACTCACTCAAACAGAGCCAATGAGGATGCTTCTCTAGTGAGCTGAATTATTTTTATCATTGAAAGTATAGAAAATGGATGGCCATGTTGAGACTTGAGACTTAAGACTTACGTAGGTAATGTGGCTTGTGCTTCAGGCTGGTAAATTCATCGTCGTGGATGGACTCAAGTGTTTGAACATGGCCACGCACAACTATCTTGGATTCATTGGAAACGAGGAGATCGAAGCAAGTGCCATCAAAACTCTGCACAAGTACGGGGTGGGTTCGTGTGGACCGAGAGGCTTCTATGGAACAGTCGGTATGAAATTAAACATTCATTTAGGTACATTTTGTCAGTTGGGGAAGGTAATGGGATGCACTGATTCTCCAAGTGTCTTGTTGTTTGTCTTTTAATAGTAAAAGGTAAGAGGAACTAGTTAATATCAATTTTAAAAAGTTGAGTACACTACATAGTACACTCGACAATTCATAAAACGGTATTTGAAAGAAATGGATTGTCTGAAAAAAATGTGATGGCATCATCTGATGAAGTCTATACTTACTCGTCATCTACATCCAGTAGGTGAGCTCTGATTTCATTGATAGTAACAAGGATTGATTGTCAATGAACTTGACCAGCAGCCAATCTGTTTCGTTCGAATACCGTGTATGAATTGTCGAGTGTACATAGTTTCCCCCCGACGGCTGCCACCTGAGTGCGGTGGTGGGGTTTGTGTTGGCCAATGATCCACTGCAGCTACGCCGGCGAGCATATGCTCATGTGTAAGGGCTACCCATGCCAGACAGATCAGTGGTGAGGCCCAGACAAAGAGCATCCAGGGTCGACCTACCCATGTCCTCCCTTGAATTTGCGGTCCAATCGGGCCGGCCTTCCCCCTCAAGCCGGATGTCCCCCTGAATCTGGTCCACCGGCCCGAACCCTCACGCCCCCAGGTCCGTCACCATTCCGGCCTGGCTTTCCCACCAGTGCTGGACTCCCCCGGATCGGGCCCCTTTGTCGACCCCTCCCATGACCTTCCTTAATATTCAACAAAGTTAAAATAAATCTTAATGTGTGCAAAATTACCTTGCTGTCGACGCGCCATTGAACACTATTGTACCTACACTACTATACTAGGTATGTAGTTTAGCACTGAAGCTCACTGGTTATAGAAAATGATGTCAGAGTAGTTTAAAGACGACCTCTGGTGCGTCCTTAATATGTTATACAATATTAATTGTATATTAATTGACGATCATTGCCAATGATGGTGAAAAAGCTTTTTAGAGGGAGCAGCCGATCAGCCTGACCCGCACCGCAGGGTGCTTCACGATATTTGTCACTTTTAAAAATAATTTGGGAGTACATATTAAAAATGTGTATTTTTGAAACAAAAAGGTTACCGACCAATTAGTGTTTTGGTCTGAGTTCTGCTCAAACCTGATTGTCGGATCCAGGATTAGAACTTGTTTCCGATCCCGACGAATCGCCATGATGTCGACTCTCCGAGTTGACCCTGCTGTTGACAGACATGAGATTTCCTCGTGAACTTCCCAGTGCAGCTCACGGAAGGCGTCGGCGATCACGGTCCGGATGGTATGGTGATGTTGTGTATTAGCAGTTCACTCTTCGAGCATTTCCCTAACACATGGGGTAAAGTTTCAATCTCCTTGCATCCTGGGGAGCGGCAAAGGCTTGTAGTTAGGGATCTGCCCGGTACAGAGCGAACTGCACCAACATTGCACGACATCTTCAGCGCATTGGTCCATTCAGAGCATGAGAGTCCATTCTTGTTGTATACCCATTTATTAGTGCAACGCGTATCAGCGAAGAGTGAGACTCCCTTACCTCTATGAGGAAGGTTAGACTATTCCTGGAATGCTTTCCCCCGCAGAGCATCTCGAACTGCAGAACCACTGAAGTGTTGATCTTCTACGTCGATGTCTAATCCAAGGTTTTCCACACACTGGACTTTTCAGCATGATAGTCTCGCACAGCAGCCAGAAGAGGGTTATTGGCCTTCTGTAATTTCCTCATTTCTGTAAAGTCCTCATTACACCCAGACCACGAAACTTCCTTGGAGCATATAGAAAACTTGTTGGTGTGTCTCCGGATAATTCTATGGTCTCCTTTACTGCACTCCTTACCAGAAGATCAATGTCTGCCAGGAAGGAGTTAGTTAACTTGTTAATAGGGCACATTGCAGTGGATAAATGAGCTTAGGCCAAATGAAATTATTCAAAATCTGAAGTTTTTGGTCCGACTTGAGGAGCTCTGATGATGTCAGTTTACTTATGTCTTGTCGTAAGTTGTGAAGGATTCTTGACTTATTGAATACAATCTCCTTATTAAAGTCTATACCAAGGTATCGGATTCTTTCATCACTATTTATAGCTGATATAACGGTGTTGTTGAGAGTTGTTAAGGGCTGACTGATAATGAACCCATTTTAATGTTGATGGCTTTACTCTTGGAGACATTGATTGACAAACCGATCTCTAGTAATCTTCTTCCTGCCATGGACGTAAGCTCAGCCGCAGAATCACTGTTGTTTCCTATTAGAGCCATGTCGTCTGCAAAAACAACAACATAGAGGTTGTCAACTCTTTTACGAGAGAATAACCATAAGAATCAGACACAGTTTGTCGGTTATTTCTTTGACAAAGTGATCAATACAAAGATTGAAAAGAGTTTTAGACATTGGACCGCCTTGTGGAACACCTCGGGCACCTCGTTCTCCATAGCCAGGGGCCAGTATGACCCTGAGTGTGGAGAAAACCATAAAAAATAAAATAAATAACTGCATTCATCCCATTACCATTCCTAGGCCTCTTATGTGCTTCTCTTTTGTAAAACACATTGAAAAGTGTGCATGTGATGAGATGTGTGATGTCTTAGATGTCCATCTGGAGCTGGAAGAACGTCTGGCAAAGTTCATGCATCTAGAAGAGGCTGCTGTGTATTCCTATGGTTTCTCCACAATCGCAAGCGCAATTCCTGCTTATGCTAAACGAAATGACATCATCTTTGTGTAAGTTACTTTAAACGCAAACTAGAATTAAACTAGAAAATATTGTTGCTGTCTGAAGCTGATTTTATAGTCCAGTCAAATCAAGCTTAAAAATGTCCAAACCCAAAACAAATTGCAACATTTGGTTTTTTGGTGTCATTCTCTTCAGAAAAATGTCCTCTACAACATATCCAAAATCCGCCAAAATCCGCGCACCGGTAGTACTTCTTAATCACTGTTTAATTTAATTTCTCATGTTAATTTCATCTTACAAAAAAAACTTTTTTTCATGTAACTCCGATTTTGACGAAACTTGGCAGAATTGTTCATCATCCTAAATGAAACAAATAGCTCTCTGAGCGTTTTTCTCTAAATCTCATCGTTTGGGAAATATGGACCTCGCAAAACGTCAAATTACACTCATAGTGACCGAAATCGTCGAAAACTGACTAAAATATGACTTGTCGATGGGCCATATTTCCCAAACGATAAGATTTAGAGAAAAACGCTCAGAGAGCTTTTTGTGTTCTTTTACGATGGTGAACAATTCTGCCAAATTTCGTCAAAATCGGAGTTACATGAAAAAAAGATTTTTTTGCAAGATGAAATTAACATGGGAAATTAAATTAAACAGTGATTAAAAAGTAGTTCCGGTGCGCGGATTTTGTCGGATTTTGGATATGTTGTAGAGGGCATTTTTCTGAAGAGAATGACACCAAAAAACCAAATGCTGCAATTTGTTTTGGGTAAATCTCTCATTTGACTGGACTATTACATAGATGTGTAACACCTACTTATTTTTTTTATTTTTAGTGATGAAAATGTGAACTTTGCCATCCAAAAGGGATTGGATGCATCTCGCAGTAAGATTAAGTATTTCAAACACAATGATATGAAGGATTTGGAGAGGCTGCTGATTGAGCAGAAGGAACTGGAGAAGAAGGTAGGTAACATGAATTCTAGAGCTGAATATTGTATCGGTAGTGACCTCGAACTGTAACTTGTGAGAAAGGTGGAAGAAAGTCAACATTTCCATCCCATCCAGACATGTAGTGGTAAAGATTATTTTACTATCAATCGTTAACAAATAGAAATTGTTAAAATAAGGCTGTTGACTAGTGTTTAGAACTGTCAATCAAAGTAACTGTTAAATACAGGATCTACATACTGAAACGTGCAATCAGTGAATCCTTTCTCAAACAATAAATAATGAGAAAATAAATCATTTGAAATTAACTAACTAAGTAGGTGTCAAAACAAGCAGTTTCTTTCAACAACCCCACAGTCCCTGAGATGAATTACCTACAACAGAGTCACAACTTTTGCCCTGCAGACTTTCAATTCAATATTTGTAGAGGAACAAACTTCCTTGAATAAGGAACTAGGTAGATGTAAATAAACCTATGAATCATTTTTAGTGAACTTTCACTATGCTAGATCTAGAAGGAACATTTCATTTTTTTTAAGAAAAGTTGTTAACTCTAGGTTAACTGAACTTAGGAATATTTATTTACTTTTAGATGGAACCCTTTGGATATATACTAGATGAACAAGCTACATATTGGAAAGACCAGTTTTACGTCCTGTGGGCCCATTAACAGCAAGGAACAGGAATTTTCAACACTCGTTTATAAAACCTTGTCGTCATTGCATCTGTAAGCTTCCTCTCAATCGGTTTCAGAACCCGAGGAAAGCGCTGGCCACTCGCCACTTCTTGGTAGTGGAAGGGATCTACATGAACAGTGGAGACATCTGTCCACTGCCTCAGCTGGTTGCATTGAGGAAGCAGTACAAGTTGAGGATCTTTGTCGACGAGAACATCTCTTTCGGTTCTCTCGGGGCGCATGGCAGAGGTGTCACAGAATACTTTGATGTTCCGGTCAGTACCATGCTGCATCTTGAAGCATTTTTAGTACCTTCTAGGTATTTCTGTACATCATGTATAATGACCATTTCAATTACTCTTGAGGTGAGCTCAAAATAGAATAATTCTTACCTCATGTTACACCAGTCATTTTCAAGAGAATACTTCAGTAAACTGTATTTGTGGACTTGAGTCATAGCTTGATTTACATCATTCCAAAAGTGTGCAATGCGGAAAAAAAACAAAAAAAACATGGAGTATGTGTCTCAAACACCACACTTCGTACTATTATTGGAAAAGAAAAGATTTTTCCATTGACTGCCCAATTTTTTTTTATATTTGTATTGCATGATAGGGCTGGCTGTTCCACAGACCCACCAAATCTGGATGAAAACCAGTAGGGGAGCATGGGGTATACTGGCTGATTTTTACTAATCATTTTATTGGGATTGGAATAATGAAGGGAAACTGTTTTAAAGAATATGTACGTATCCTCAATCTTTCCGGAACACAAATTAATTTTTACTGTCTTGAAAGGGCCAAAACCACAAACTAACAATGGAGCGTCTACCAAAAAACCAACACATAGTAACTGCAACGGCTCCCAGACTCTCAGTCAACTTGTCTTGAAAAGTGTGAGGAACCTATTTAAAAAAAAAACATACATTTGTTCTAAAAGTGGCCCACATTCCCCAGTCTCCCCTACCTACCTACTAATGTAACCCGAAGTGTGAAATGACTGAATTAATATAAGTAGACAATATTATAATTTTTTCCACAATAATTGTGCTAGAATTGAGTTTAATTATTGTGTGCAGAAAGAAGATGTGGATCTGATAGTGTGCAGCATGGAATGGTCCATGGCTACTATCGGAGGATTCTGCGTCGGATCTTCCTTCATCGTCGAGCATCAGCGCCTGTCTGGACTCGGTACGATGTCGATGTCTACTCATTTGTATTATTTGTGTTGAATCCATCCAAGTCAAAAAGTTGTTCCAACCTGTACCAACGTGAATATAACATTTGTTCTGAAAGCTTGAAATGTAACATTTCCTCCCAGGCTACTGCTTCTCTGCTTCTCTGCCTCCGCTACTGGCGACCGCTGCAATCACATCTCTGGATCTGATGGAACGCGACCCGGGGATGTTCGGTCGCCTTGCCGACTGCTGCCGACTTGTGCATCGCGAACTCCAGTCGCTGGTCCACTTGAATGTCTCGGGACATCAAGACTCGCCTGTCAAACACCTCACATTGACTCAAACTCTGGACACGTTGGAGGAGGAAGTTCTCGTGCTGTCAAGTCTCGTTGCACACGTAAGTTAGTTTGTTTCTCTATCAGCAAATACATCTTACAGATCAAAATAAAGAGTCCGTGGTACTAAAAGCAGAACATTGGAGATAATTTTTCCTAAATATTTGCACCATTATTAGCATAGCTAATTATTTAGTTTAGTCGGTTTTTTAGTTGTGGGTCACAGGAAGTTTACATGCCTGTGGAAAAGTCTATTTTATTTAATGTACACTCCTGGACACTGAAATTGGCCCGCGGTCAATGTTCAAGTGGCATTACGGCTAGTATTTAACATTTATTTTATTGTAATTTTTTGGCACAAAGACCGGATGGCTAGTGTTAGTTTAGGGCCGAAAAATTACTTTAAGGCAGTTCCTGCGATGAGCAAAATTGGCGAATTTTTTACTATGACAATTAATTGTGACCTAACCTGGACACTTACAACAATATAAAAGGTGTAACTTACTCCGGGCATTATCTGACTATTTTTTGATATTTAAATGAGTTCTACCAACTTGCCCTAATTAGAGGTGATACGCACCGAATGAGCAAACCTGTGACATTTCATTTCTTGCGTATCACAGACCGAACGGCTGGATAGAAATATTTCCTTTTTTGTGCTGTTCAGAAATAATAGTAATTGGTGACTGATATGTTTTAAAATGCTATAGCGTTATTATATAACGAGGAAAATAAATAATACTGATATGACGTTATTTGTGAAAGTAACTGAAACTACATCGATATGTTCAGCAGTAGGATGAAACCTTACCTACACCAAGAGGGAAAGCATTGTTAGTCGGGGTGGGTTAGTTTGGGCCATAAACTTTATATCCCTCATAAAACTCGTCGCTGAAGTTTCGATGCCTGTTTTTACCTGAATATAATGAAATTCTACCCCATAGAGACAATTGATATAAATTTGTATTCAAATATATAAATATGATATTGTGATCTCGTGGTTCAAAAATATTGCTTTTTCTTTTCAGTGATAATGATAATATGGAACAGAACAGGATAGTAAAGTAAGAGATAACAGTGGATTCGATTATATTTGATCATATTTTATTCAGTAAACTAATTATTTCAAACCAAAGGCCTAGCGCGTCGTTGTTGAATAATCAGAGAATAATTATGATTCAAAGCATAAGGTACCTGCTTTAGCTTGAGCTGGTCGTGGCCTATGCTAATGGAACCATGTGCTGTAACAACTTAGGAAAACCACGACTAAAACCTAAGTAGAATGGATAAACGCAACGCTGATAGCTTTAAAATTATCTAATATCAAATTGATATTAGCACGTATCTGCGTCCCACAGGTTCGAGGTTCAAGAGGGAATCATATCTGATGTGGTTTACTATGATTCCCACACCAACGCTACTTGCTAATAATGATCTATATGATGGTTACTTTATTGTTCGTCGCAGGTTTACCAGGTTTAAATATTTAATTGAACCTTAATCATCAGAATCACACTGCCATATCGAATTATCAAAATCTCTTCACTTCACTTATCAAATTCACACAATCGATTAGACTTAGGTACAATTTCAAGAACAGTATTCTGCAATGGAAATTGAATGATTGTTTCGGTTTATTATTGCATAATGTATGATATAGAAGGCCAGAAACTAGGGGTGTGCGAAGCTTCGAAATAATCGAAGCTTCGAAGTCGAAGTCGAAGTCGAAGCTTCGACTTCGACTTCGAAACCCTTTTTTCCAAAAAACGAAGCTTCGAATATGTTCGAAGCTTCGATTTGCGTCTTCAAACTTGGCGCGTCTTTCGAGGTAAATATATTTTCGTGTAGTTGGTACTTCCGAAGTCGAGAAGTTTTTGCGGTCGGCCATCTTGGTTTTAACATTGACGCTTGCTGTCACGCTGTGCTTACTTGAAAAGGTTATGTGCCGTGTTTATTTTCGGAGATTTTAGAAATATAATGGATTTATCCGACGAAAACGAAGATGAAGTAGGCCTACTAGTGGAGGAAGGTAGTAATTCAGTTCAAGTTTATTGTTTTGTTCCAAATTCTGATTTTTTTGAGTGAAATCAAAATCTTCGACTTCGACTTCGACTTCGGAATTTTAGGAGGTCAAATCTTCGACTTCGACTTCGAAATCAAAAATCCACCTTCGCACACCCCTACCAGAAACCAATAACAATTATTCTTGAAGTGAGCTCATAAACCAGTAATTTTGCTTCCATCCAATCATATTTGTAATGGTGACATGAGATTCAGATTCAGATTTATTTCCATTTATCATACATTCACATGTTATGACAGTTGACTCTCCTGGAGGGTTCCAGTATTGAGGGTATAAGGAAAGTACCTAATAATAATATAGGTAATGATGTAGAATAAAATAAATTAACATTAACATTATAATTTCAATCAGGGTTGGGTGCGTATACGTATAAAACCTAAATGTATTATACGTGTATAAAACTACGTATTATACGTAAAAACGTATAATATACGTATAAAACCTCTAAAATTCAAAATTAAACGTATTTTCAAATTATGACACCATCATATTTTGAAATGCATTTCATGGATTGCAATCATATTATTTCCATGTCAATCTAGGCAGACTTGTTTACTGCCAAAGATGTCATAGATATGCGTAAATGATCAAGAAGTACCTATCCAAAAGATTTTGATAGATCTTTATTTGCATCCTCTTTGGAAGATTGTAGCATAAACGATTACTATGCATAGCCTGTACATTCATGAATCTAAATGTTATCATTATTTTGTATAAGTTAATATGCACATTTTATCAGCCAATTCGGCTGCAAACACACGCGGCGTTTTTTTTCCATGCCGGCCAGACGCGACAAACGAAAAACATCTCGTGTTTTTTCATGCCACGTGTGTTCGACCAAGAAGAATGTCGCGGGTTTTTCCTTGCCGCATCTGGGTATGAAAAAAAAACTCCCCGTGTGTTTGCAACCTGACCGATATTATTGCCAAACTCATTATTCATTACTATAATCTTTTAAAGTTGTTTGAATATTCCGCCAAAAACTGCTCTCAAGGCAGAGCATTGCTAAAGCTAACCAGGGTGCCAGTAAGGTACAATGTCCGGTCTTTTTGGTGGCCGCCATAAACTTCCGCTCATTCGCTTATTTAAATTGTATTGTACGTAGGCAAGACATGAGTATCTAGTACACCAAAAATGTGCAGTGTACCTACCTACCTAGGTAGTACTCCACTACATTACGGAGTAATTTATTTCTCATTGCTGATCAAATAAGCTTTTTTTACGTATAATACGTATAAAATGTATAAAACCTCCATGTATAATACGTACGTATTATACGGTATTATACGTGCGTATAATACGGTTTTTTACGTAACGTATTATACGCACCCATCCCTGATTTCAATAAATAATCCTAATAGTCATTGTGCAAGAGAATACTTCATGTACATAACAGTATTTGTTGAGATCAGTAAAACGGCAATTGTTAGAGCTTGATTACATTGTTACAAAAGTGTTGAACGCAAAATCGAGAAAAATGACTTCCGACCTTGCTTCATATCAATGACCAACACAAATTAATAAAAGGGATATTAATCCATTCTTGTCGGGGACTGCGGTTCGGTGAGGCGTGCTTACGACATCAGTGACAACAGAAGACAACCCTTGTCGGTCGGTTGTAAAATATCAACGTACAACAGCAATGGGTCGCTGCAGAATTAGAGTAGATGGCGAAGACTATTATACTACCTGCGCAGCCGGAGGACGAGCCTTAAGTAAATAAATAAATACTAGCCATAGCGCCACTTAAACATTGACCGCGGGCCAATTTCAGTGTCCAGAAGTGTACCTAGGAATGTAAAATTTCCGGAAATATTTCCGGAAATTTTCGGGAAATATTTCCAAAAGCAATAACAGGCGTTATGTTCACTAGACAACACATTTGAGAGTTTGTATGCAAGAGGAAATGTGCAAAGGGGCTGTGCATAAAGGACGTCACGCTTCAGGGGGGGAGGGGGGCTGCACCAGTATAGGACACAGTGTGACAGGGGGGAGGGGGGGGTACTGGAGGCAGTAGGACGTCACGTTTTGATATAGATATTTTCAAGCATTTTAAATTTCAGTTGATACGTCGGGACCGGAAATTTCGCTAAAAATGAGAAATTCTGATACATTTTACAGTCAAAAATATTCTAAAGGGGGGGTAGATATAGATTTGTGACGTCCTTTTAGGGGGGGGGGGGGGTCTCGAAAAGTGTGACACAGTGTGACAGGGGGGAGGGGGGTGTCAAAATATCCCATTTTTAGCGTGACATCCTTTATGCACAGCCCCAAAGTGTAAAGGAAATTTTTCTTTAAAACTAATGCTACAATTTAGCAGTTACCTAATATTGTTTTCGGAGTAAGAAACCCATTTAAAAGCAATGAAACCTCGCGGTTTATTTATTTATTTATTTGTAAGCGTAACGCTTTTAGGAATACACAGATTTACATTCAAAATTACTCTGATAATGCATGTCAATATATTTTTTTTTTGGAGGTAACCTGCGAAATAAAAACGCGCACCCCGACTGGGAATCGAACCCAGATCCTTCGGGTTTCCGGCCCTATGCTTTAACCATTAAGCTATCGGGACGCATTCTTAATCAGCAGGTTGGGTTGCCATACAACTCTTGCGAGTCCGAGTATCTGACCTATACACGAAGACTGAAGCACTTCGACTTCATTTGACAACGTGAATACATCTCTCTCGAATGGCTATGCTCAAACTTCTGAGATACGAGTGGATTGTTTGATAATGATGGAAAATTTAGTGAATCTCTCACTTAGGGATGGTGTTTTGGAGGTAACCTGCGAAATACAAACGCGCACCCCGACTGGGAATCGAACCCAGATCCTTCGGGTTTCCGGCCCTATGCTTTAACCATTAAGCCATCGGGACGCATTCTTAATCAGCAGGTTGGGTTGCCATACAACTCTTGCGAGTCCGAGTATCTGACCTATACACGAAGACTGAAGCACTTCGACTTCATTTGACAACGTGAATACATCTCTCTCGAATGGCTATGCTCAAACTTCTGAGCTACGAGTGGATTGTTTGATAATGATGGAAAATTTAGTGAATCTCTCACTTAGGGATGGTGTTTTGGAGGTAACCTGCGAAATAAAAACGCGCACCCCGACTGGGAATCGAACCCAGATCCTTCGGGTTTCCGGCCCTATGCTTTAACCATTAAGCTATCGGGACGCATTCTTAATCAGCAGGTTGGGTTGCCATACAACTCTTGCGAGTCCGAGTATCTGACCTATACACGAAGACTGAAGCACTTCGACTTCATTTGACAACGTGAATACATCTCTCTCGAATGGCTATGCTCAAACTTCTGAGCTACGAGTGGATTGTTTGATAATGATGGAAAATTTAGTGAATCTCTCACTTAGGGATGGTGTTTTGGAGGTAACCTGCGAAATAAAAACGCGCACCCCGACTGGGAATCGAACCCAGATCCTTCGGGTTTCCGGCCCTATGCTTTAACCATTAAGCTATCGGGACGCATTCTTAATCAGCAGGTTGGGTTGCCATACAACTCTTGCGAGTCCGAGTATCTGACCTATACACGAAGACTGAAGCACTTCGACTTCATTTGACAACGTGAATACATCTCTCTCGAATGGCTATGCTCAAACTTCTGAGCTACGAGTGGATTGTTTGATAATGATGGAAAATTTAGTGAATCTCTCACTTAGGGATGGTGTTTTGGAGGTAACCTGCGAAATAAAAACGCGCACCCCGACTGGGAATCGAACCCAGATCCTTCGGGTTTCCGGCCCTATGCTTTAACCATTAAGCTATCGGGACGCATTCTTAATCAGCAGGTTGGGTTGCCATACAACTCTTGCGAGTCCGAGTATCTGACCTATACACGAAGACTGAAGCACTTCGACTTCATTTGACAACGTGAATACATCTCTCTCGAATGGCTATGCTCAAACTTCTGAGCTACGAGTGGATTGTTTGATAATGATGGAAAATTTAGTGAATCTCTCACTTAGGGATGGTGTTTTGGTGTTTTGGTGTTTTTAATGGTTAAAGCATAGGGCCGGAAACCCGAAGGATCTGGGTTCGATTCCCAGTCGGGGGTGCGCGTTTTTATTTCGCAGGCTACCTCCAAAACACCATCCCTAAGTGAGAGATTCACTAAATTTTCCATCATTATCATGTCAATATATACATCTGAATAAACAATTATTACAATTTAAAATCATATCACATATTATTACTATGCTTGTCCCTTATTTATAAACTCTATACACATTAATTTAAAAACTTTAATATTAATTATGCTCCTGTAGGATACAGGTATGTCATTGAAGAGCCTAGCACCTTGAACAAAAAGAGATTTTATGGTTGAAGTTTTGGCTTTAAAATCAATAAAAATGTTATTACTTGTACTAGCTCTTGTACAATGAGCATGGGTGTCACTTATTAGTTCAATTTTATTCTGTAAGTATAAAGGTAAAAGATTATGGACTATTTTATATATAAAAATGATTGCTGCTAGTCTCACTCTTTCTTTAACATTTAAGAATTGAAGCTCGTTCAACATGAATTTTATTGGAGTGAGTCTGTCAACTTTGATAGCTCTATTTTGAAGCTTTAGTAACGAGTCCATGTCAGAATTGATAATACTTAAAAAAATAGTGGCACAGTAGTCAAAATGTGGTAAGATAATCGTATTATAAAATTTTATGGAAGGCACTAAAACATTCACTGTATTTTTCCAAAATTACATCCGATTCTGATAGCATGGCAGTAACAAGATTTAAAAATGATGATACGAAACAAACCTCACAGAACACCCCTTAATTGGAAAAGCTCAAGTATTTCTAGGGCAATTCCACGCCAAAGCATAAAAAAATGTTGAAATACTTATGTAGGGTACGACTCGAGGTAAACATGTTAGGAAGCCGAAATAAACACATGTCTCTTTCAGCGTTTTTTCTCTCCATATTTTGAACGGGGTCCGAGAAACGGGCCCCTTGAAAAGTCATTTTCTGGTGGGCCTTGCTTTCTTAATTCTTATGACATTTTTATTTTTATTACCGTTAATGATAGAGACTTAATTATTTTTTAAGAAATTAAGATCTTAAAATTATTAATTTGATTATAATTTTATGTGGGCCCAAAAATGAGAAAAGGTGGGGCGATGCCCAAATTTGTCCTTAAAATGATCCCCCCTAAAATGTATTTTTGATATTTTGTAAAAAAAATATATATGTGTATCCTAATTGTATATTTAACATCCTTGCAAAGTTATAGAGTGGTTACTTGTATGGTATGGAAGTTATGTGGTATAGTGTAAAAATAGTACCTACTAGGTTTTTGCATTATATTCCACAACTTATTAATAGTAGATCATGAGCTAGACGAACGAGACCCTTCCCACCCTGCCAAGGAAGGTGTGAAAACTGTTTTGGGTTCTTCTTCCAAACAAAGCATTTCAAAAACTTTTTTTTTTTCGGAAAAATTGGAAAAAAAATAAAGTTCGAAAAATTTCCGGAAATATTTCCATTTCCGTCCCTAAACACATCCCTAAGTGTACCTAATGTAATCCCACATAGAACCAGAAGTAACGCGAAAATGTTTAGTTCAACATTTTGCCACCTGGACCCACCCAAGCTGGTTTTACACTTGAATTTTAAACTGGCCAAAGTCACCCCAGTTGAGGGTGAGTCAATACCAGTGGTCGAATTGGAAGTCGGTCCATGGGGGGATGGTGTATTGGCAGGATTTCTTCCGGGGGGGGGGGGGGGGGGGGGGGGCAAGTGAAGGAACAAAACTTGCCATGCGTTAAGGGGGGTGTGGACGTTGCCCCCAGGGCATTATTTGGTGTTTTGATACTTCGAAATCAATATTGAGACGTTCTGAGTTGTAGTTATTTTGATTTTTATCTTTTTTTAATTTTTCTGTTTTCATTCCAATAAGGTGTGGGGATGCCCCAAAAACCTTGCCCCGCAGGGCGGTTTTTGTTTTTTTGATACTTTGAAACAAATTTTGAGACGTTCTGAGATGTAGTTATTTTGATTTTCAATGGGAAATGCTCTACAAACCTTGCCCCGCATGGCGTTTTTTGGTTTTTTGACACTTTGAAATCAATTTTGAGACGTTCTGAAGTGTATTTTTAATCTCTCATGGGGGAATGGTGAAGTGAACAAATTAGCCATGGGGGGATGGAAACATCAATATATTCCCCATGGGGGGATGCCATCCCCCCACCACCCCCCCCCCCCCCCCCAATTCGACCACTGGTCAATACGTATGTGAATGTTATAAGTTTTTTCTGTTGGCTGCACTGTGATGTGAGTAGCTAAAGATATGTTCTTTCACTAGCTACGTTAGTTTTGATTTTACCTTTATAAGTCAGTTCTGCTTAGGTAGAAAAGGCAGATCTGTTTTCGTTCGCACCAGAGACAAGCAGTGACCAATAATCCGTTTTCTATGAACCGAAGAGTAAAGGGGGATAAAATTAATCGAAAACTTTCGAGCTAAAACATGGTAGACAGAACGATGTTTATTACCAATAGATTTTTGCAGATAATTATATCATTAATTTATGAAAATTGTCACCAGCAGAAAGCTAACAGGATCGCGCTCCTTCTTCATGCTTTTCACTTGTGCGACCATTTTGTAATTGTTTAATCCATTTGCAAATTCTGTTGCTGCAAAATACTGTTCCCATATTGCAGATAAGTTTTCAGCTTATTTCAGCACACAATACAGCTGCAGCTTCCATTATTAACTTCGCGACAATGGAAAACAAATTGACTTTTCAAGATGAAATCAGGAGGTCGTAATGATTAAAGCTGGGTCCACATAGACCGTTTTTGCGTTTTGCGTTTTCCGTTTTTTTTCTATTAACCAATCACAAGTCTGCCGTGAGCGGTTTCTGGACTGGTGATTGGCTGTAAGAAAAAAAACGGAAAACGCAAAACGCAAAAACGGTCTATGTGGATCCAGCTTAAGAAACTCTCTATAGTTATGCAAACTCACATCACAGTGTGGCCAACAGAAAAAAATTATTATGACATTGCAGATATTTTTTTAAGATGATGAGTACTTGCGTAGTGCAGGTTGCAGAGTGGAGTGTATGTAGGGCTGGGAAAACTGAGTAGTTTAGTAAACATAATAATGTGTGAGCATAAAAATGATACAATGATATTTATTGCCTCTCCCCCTGTGCAACCACTTTCAATACCATGTGCCATTTCTGAGAGCTTATCACCACTTCGTCGCCCTAGTATTTATTTGATCCATATCCACTTTTTCGCGAACGGAGAAAATCGAGTTCAAAGTTCATGCATCGTTCCTTGCTCAATGCCAATGACTTCAAGGATGTTTGATGCATGAATATTATGGAAATAAATCAGTTAATTATGCCTAGGCAAGAAAACCCTTTTTGGGCCCATAGTCTATTAGTTATTTGATACTTCCGGTTGGATATGGATGAAATGTGCTTACATTATTTCATTTTCAGTAAGAATGTGTGTTAAATTTTGATCCATCATATCCATTTGCGAATTGTTATTTACCTACTTCCGTGTTGAAGACACAAACTGAATGGTGCCTTCAATAATGTTTAGTCAAGGCTTATGGTTCTGGATGGTTAATGTAGCATCATAGAAGCACTAAGAAAGTAGTTTGTGCCGAGGATATGACAAAAAAAAACACTGAAATCTGGTTAAAAATTGAGAATTCTTAACCAGAGGTCTTGGATATAGATAGAACACCTCACCAATGGACTGCCACCTTGACGCGGTGGTGGGGCTTAACCCAACCAAGTGCAGTCCAGGGTCGGCCTAGTCCCATGCCCTCCCTTGAATTTGCGGTCCCCTCGGGCCGGCCTCCCCCCTCGAGATGGTGATCCCCCTGAAATCGAGTCCCACTGGCCCGAAGCCTCCCCCTCCCCCCCGGTCCGTCACCATTCCGGCCTGGCCTTCCCACCAGTGCTGGACTCCCCCGGATCGGGCCAGTTAGGTCGACCCCTCCCCATGTCCTCCACTTATATCAACAAAGTTAAATGCAAAAATGCAAATATTAATGTGCGCAATATAACCTCGTCGTTGACGCGCCGTTAAACCACAATAATCAATCAATTAGATAGAACAAGCACTGAGTAAACAGTTAGTGGCACTAACTCCAAAAAAGTGAAAAGTGGATATGAATCAAATAAGTACTAGGGCGACGACTTGTTGAAATATTACACTGCCCAAAACTTTCCTTCAACTGATCAAAATAAAAATACATTTCAATTTTGATGTCGTGGACGTTTTCGGAACCATCTTGTAATGACATGGCAGTGGTGACGGTTTGTTCCGTTGGAGGTGCTGGTGGCCCTGATAAGGGCCGTTCGCGACGTTTCGAAGGATGTACTTCCTTCATCTTCTGGCAGTCAACCGCCAGAAGATGAAGGAAGTACATCCTTCGAAACGTCGCGAACGGCCCTTATCAGGGCCACCAGCACCTCCAACGGAACAAACCGTCACCACTGCCATGTCATTTCAATTTTATTGCAATATTTTTGAACATTACTTGCACTTTGTTTTTATTGAAACAAGCACTCCATCTCGACAGATCTTTAAATGTATCAAAGCAAAGTACCGGGTGGCGCATAAAAAACGCACAATGGCGGAGACATCGCTGTGACGAAACTACTGCATACATCGGGCTGAAAATTTCACATAATATAAACAACATACTAAGGTTTGATGTGTGAAAGTTTCAAAAGCATTACTTTTGTAGGAAAAAAGTTACATCAGTTCGAATTTGGTTGTCAAAAAATCGATTATACAAAGCTCAAATAGGGCGCGTAAAGAAAACGTGCATTGGTTGGGACGCTGTTTATTCAAAACTACACATGATAACAAGCTGAAAATATCAAATTTTATGCACAATAGCTATTGCCATCATTGGTGTAAAAAATTCAATAAATATGAATAAATTGAACGAAAGTTATGGTACCTTAAAGTTGAGATTAAAAGCTGAATTAGCCTGAGATAATTACACTTTTTGAAATTTGTGCGTAAAACTTAGAAAGATATTCTGCTTTTAGTATCAACTTGAATACACCATAACTTTCGTTTCTTTGATCCCAATTTAGTGAAAAGCTTACATAATTTATAGCTATATATTTTGTTTAAAATTAAAAAAAAATCAGATTGATATCGTTAGCAGTTTTGAAGAAACAGCGTACCGGCCAATGGACGTTTTCTTTACGTGGGCTTTTGAGCTCCGTATAATCGATTTTCGGCAAGCAAATTTGAGCAGCTGTAACTTTTTTCTAACAAAATGAGTGTTTTTTAAACTTTCACACATTAGACCTTAGTATGTTGTTTATATTATGTGAAATTTTCAGCACGATGTATGTAGTAGTTTCGTCACAGCGATGTCTCGCCCATTGTGCGTTTTTTTTGCTCCACCCAGTATATTCAATTACGCATCACATTCACGCGTGATTTCCAGTCTGTCCATTCTACTACTCATTGTGAAGGTATGAACTTTCTTCATATTCCCAGAGGCTATGTCGCCAGAAAATATAAAACTTAAGAGTCAATAAATGTTGAATGGCACATAGCTTCAGCCTTGAAGTGACTTAGGGGTGGGCGTGAGATAGGGTTTGAGGGGGAGCGCATAACAGCTGATCACGGCATTCTGACGAACTGAGGTCATGATAAATAGACAAAACAACTAGTGTTTAGTATTTTTTGATAACAGTTTTGAGTACCTATTACAAATGTCAGCACTTTTCCGATTAAACGTTTACCAACGTTTAAATGCAAGATTGACGTTTAAACGTACCACCCCTACTTGTATACATCTCTATTTTATTTCCAGTGCCGTCAGAATGGATTGGCTCTGGTAATCGCGGCTTACTTGACCAATGCCGAGAAGTTCAAACAACGACCGAGTATTCGAGTGACCGTCAATAACTCTCTGACTGAAGAGGATATCAACAACTTCGTTACGATTCTCCACGAAGCTTGCGAGGAACTTGCAGAGGAACTACACTGATGCTACAAACCAAATCTTCCGACAATATCATAGCCAAGGCCATGCTATTGCAATCTCTTGTGAGTTTATGCAGATGTATAATAAGACAGTTACACTGACATTTAGGTTTAAGGTCAGCTTTACCTTCGAGGTAAATTCTTGTGAATGTTTCCTCATGTTTTCAAAACTTTTAAACCATTCAAATGATAAAAATGTAAAGTAGAGTTTGTGTAGCTATTTCTTATGGTGGCTTAAGACTTAAGAACATGAATTATACATTTTTCCTAAAATTTAAAATATTCTTATTTTTCACTGTTTAGTCGATTTTGGGCATAAATAATGTCTTTAAGTTTGTGTTCTTATTTTAAAGGTGACTCAAGAAATAAATAATTAATAATAATAAATAATTTGAATGTATCAAAAGTTATGACATTATGAGGAAATATAGTCAAATGAATTTACCTTGGGGTACAACCGAAAAGTACCTACATGAAGTGTGGCCTAGGAAACTGAAGGTGCCCACCGATATCCTTAGCACTGCTTTTAAGTCTCCAACAAACCAGTATTAATGTTTGCATTACATTTACATGTACCTATTTTATTTATTGAAAGCACTGCAATTGGTGAATACTTGGCTGTTTAGTCTTATACTTGATACTTCCATGTGTTTTTACTTTTTGGCATGTGAAGCGTCAGCAATTTGTCTTGATGTTATTTGTGAAGGGTTTATAATATGTATGTATTGACTGTTCATTCTTATAGATTGTATTACTGGAACAGATATTTTGCTAGGAGTGCACATTGTTACAATTTCCACATCATACATCAGGACAGATTTCTTTGTATGAATATTATTAGGGATATTATCCATGGTCAATTCAAATAGTTTAATTATGATACAGCCTAATATCACTGCCTAAATAGTAAGTGAACATTCCCCTCTAGCCACTGAGGTTTTGGTAGAAATTGATGTTTCATAAACATTTTATGCTCACCTAAGTAGGTACCTAATACCTAAGTAGGTAATACCTAAGACCTAAGTAGGTAGGTATGCATTTCTCCCTTAAAGGAGAACAAAATACGTTAAATACGAGAAGTATGCAATGTAATATTTATTTCTAAGAATTTAAGTGAAAACCGCATATTTTTAAAAAAATTCCTGATTTTTTTATGATTTATTTCATGTAGCGCGCAACGAATATTCATCTCATGCGTGACGTACGTGGTGCGCGGCCATGTGTTCTGAGTCATGAGTCGCAGCGCGGCCGAGCACATGGCTATAAACAAAATCAAGTGTGACACTCATCTGTTCTTTACGCAACACACATGCAGTTCGTGGCCAACACGAGACGTAGAAACACTTCTGTGTCTCATATTGTGCATTTATTTTGTGAACTAATTTCTAATACGCTAACTGCATTATTCTTGCTGTGAATCGTTCACTATACAATAGGATAATGAGTAGAGACAACTATATTACCGCATCAGTTTGAACCAGAATATGCATAGGCTGATCTAGACAGTGTTGTTTTAGTGGACGAGAACGATATCACTGTTCAGATTATATTCGGGACGAAAATATATAATAATTTATGGTGTAAACATGGAATGTGCAAACCAATGCCGAGTGATTTTGAATGTTTGTGTTCTCAGGAAAGTGAAACATTGGTACGGTTAGACGCTAATTTGATTATGTCACTAAAAACCCCTTTTTATTATTTTAATTATTTTGCAAGTAGGTACTGTACTTACTGTTTCTGTTCCATCCACACATTTTCAAGTTCGTTTTGAAAATTTATTTTAATTTGTTGAAAGTAGTGCGTGAAAAACAAATGCCTTTGGGTTGATTGCCCTTCATAGTCTGAGATTGCCAGTGTAATTTATGGCCTGCTTCACACGTGGTCGTCACCCCTAGCATAGCCCCCTCGACTCCACCTCTTAGTTTTTACAACGAGTGCCCCACATTCACCGCACAATCTAAACAGGGTGGACAAACAGCACCAAAATACAAAATAAAATAAATGTGGAGTAGTTATCACTGTCACTTTCACTGTCGGTTTGGAGTCCTCACTATCTGATGCTTCTTCTTCTGGGTCCAGTCTAAACTAAACATCCAAATCTTGCGTTCACTTTCCGATAGTTGAGGTGATCTATTTTTATTTGGGTTGCGGGATGATACCCTACCGAGGCACTTACTTTTCTGTATTATTAAAACCCTAAAACGAACACTGAGTCATTATTAAATCGGATTATACTATATTATATATTTGAATTACACTTTCTTCACATCCTGACTCAGTGACTGCAGGAACTCGACTGATTTTCATGTGACGAAAAAACTTACGCCTACAACTCATAAACATATCAGGGCCTCTTGGGAGCATTGCTTGGGTGAGGCGTCAAATTCCTGAGAGCTACGCATGCAAGTTTCTTAAGTGTGTAATGACCTCATCTAAATTTATTACCTACAAGCATTTTTATGTTTAACTCGTAAAACATTCTGAAGATGGAATAATGAAACTAAAATAACGCAACCAATGTCGAGTGATTTTGAGTGTTTGTTGAGTGAATGTTTGTGTCGTCGGGAAAGTGAGACAATTGGCTAGGTAAGGCGGTAATAGAATGCGTATCTATAAACCCATCTATGTGAACGTGATAATTTAATCATTTATATCATAAGATCAATCAGTTTGTATAACACTAATACTTTGAGACGAAGGAAGCTTTGAATGAGCTTTGGAATTAGGTTTCAAAACAGTGAATCGTTTCGGCGCTTTCTTTCTATTAGGGAATCGGTGTTCACGGCGATGGCGTGCATGCCTTTTCCTTACTATTACAGCTGTAAACAAGACACTTTGGCATTATGAAATAGTATGATACTATTATTAGATCTTTAAATTGCATTATACATCATAAGTTAGTGCATGAATGAATATAGACTGACTTGCATGCATGCATACGAACTCACGCGGCACCCATATAACCAATGCATAGCCACCCGTGCGACGCCCCAGTGACGTCATCGTTCTCGTAGCGTTGCGCATGAACGTCTGCCAAGGTGTGTTACGATTTTTTTCATAACCAACAAGCATGTCTATGTTATATGAACACATACAACATTCTGACACTGAAATATCACTAAACTTATTTTGTTCTCCTTTAAGAAAGAATAGTGAAACACTTCATTTGTGTGATCCTTTGATGAATGTATTTATTTTTAAGTTAGGTTTTCAAAATTGGATGGGAACTAACTGTGGGCTGATTCCACCAGAAATAGACCAATTTTAAGAAAAATGGTTGCGGCACTATTTAATACGTGTTTCTAACTTTGCTCACAGAAACATATATACTTATGAATGTAAAAACGATTTTTTGCATATTTTTTACTTTTGTTGTTTAGAAGATACGGGCCTTAGAGGTTTGGAGAACAAGCAAAATAAGGGTATACGGCACGTCTTGCATTTGTACCAAAAACAAAGATAATTGTGTTCCACCAGCGTTGTTAGATTCAGAAAATGTTCCATCTTTCAATAAAAAAATTCGACATTTGATTTGGGCAACTCTAACTGTGCAAATTTGGGGTGCACATTTTCGGCGGGAAATCGTGTTTTTTTGAATTTTTGAGACAATATTTTCGTTCAATGTTTAATATTTCAAAACAAATATTTTTGTGTGTGAACTACATACCAAGTGGTATAATAATTAGCTGATAAACATTTAAATTATTCCATTAACCTAGCTAAAAAAATATCTAAATATTTGGGAATTCAATTTTTTCCCATTTTCAAGGTCATAGTACGGAAAAGGGGGACCTCGTATAATCTGGTGAAACATACACTAAGATTGGCGAATATAAGGTGATAATTACTGAAAGTTTTGTTTTGTATATTGACTTGGTATAGAAGTTACGATACTGTCCTTAGGGTCAAAATTGAAAATAAATTAATATTTGACATTTTCGAGGTCATAGTACGGAAAAGGGGGACCACATATATTCTGGAAAGAGATGCGCTTACATTCACGTATAAGGTTAGTAATTACCGAAAGTTTTGTTTTGTATATTAGTTTGGTATAGAAGTTACAGTAACGTTGATGAGGTACTGCATATGGAAAATAAGTTAATTTTTGGCATTTTGTAGGTCATAGTACGGAAAAGGGGGACCTTATTAATTCTATAAAATATTATTATTGAATTGGTGATATTAATGTTCTTAATTTCTCAATGTTTGGTTTTGTATATATCATGTTAACTTAAAACTGACAATAGATTCAAAATGATCATATTTATGTATCTTCGGGTTGTACTACACCTAGGGCTATATATTTTAAGTCATCTAAAGCGATGAAATCTTGGTCGTTAATATTTATATAGTAAAAATTAAAATAATAATCATGCGTATATCATAAATGTGCATCATTAATGTTTTTTTTTATAAAATCTGAATCAGAAGTAAATTTGAGCCGTGAATACCTCATCAATGATACCTAACTTCTATACCAAACTAATATACAAAACAAAACTTTCGGTAATTACTTACCTTATATACGTGAATGTAAGCGCATCTGTTTCCAGAATATATGTGGTCCCCCTTTTCCGTACTATGACCTCGAAAATGTCAAATATTAATTTATTTTCAATTTTGACCCTAAGGACAGTATTGTAACTTCTATACCAAGTCAATATACAAAACAAAACTTTCAGTAATTATCAACCTTATATTCGCCAATCTTAGTGTATGTTTCACCAGATTATACGAGGTCCCCCTTTTCCGTACTATGCCCTTGAAAATGGGAAAAAATTGAATTCACAAATATTTGGATATTTTTTTAGCTAGGTTAATGGAATAATTTTAAATGTTTATCAGCTTATTATTTTTGAAATATTTTGAAATATTAAACATTGAACGAAAAACATTGTCTCAAAAATTCAAAAAAACACGATTTCCCGCCGAAAATGTGCACCCCAAATTTGCACAGTTAGAGTTGCCCAAATCAAATGTTGAATTTTTTTATTGAAAGATGAACATTTTCTGAATCTAACAACGCTGGTGGAACACAATTATCTTTGTTTTTGGTACAAATGCAAGACGTGCCGTATACCCTTATTTTGCTTATTCTCCAAACCTCTAAGGCCCATATCTTCTAAACGACAAAAGTAAAAAATATGCAAAAAAATCGTTTTTACATTCATAAGTACAGTCGCCAGTTTTTCGCTATAGCACATTCGGCTCCTTTGAAAAGTCCAACAATGAGGCTAAGCCATGTTCAAGTGACAGGTTGACGCGTGTCCGGTGGTAAATATCTCTGCCTATTGTGTCTACTGGGGTGGTGAGGGTAGGGTTGCTGAGATGCCAAATGTAGAATTTCTAAATGTTGTTTCCATGAAATGTGCGAAATACTTTAAGATTGGCAACAGTGTAAAGAGAAGGGGTTGGGGAGTCATTAAACGGTCAGGTAGCTTGACAAGAAAGTGATGAGCTTAACTCTCATACAATGAATGAATGCCTATTGTATCCTAGATAATGGGAAACCAATGTGCTATAGCGAAAAACTGGCGACAATATATATGTTTCTGTGAGCAAAGTTAGAAAATTGTATTAAATAGTGCCGCAACGACCACTGGCGGAATTCCGGTGGAACGACCCTGTGGATAATATCCTTAATAATATTTATGAATCTGTCCTGGAGGGTTATTCTAAATTTCCGTGTCGTCTCGTATTAATTGATACGGTGTCACTACCATGTTAAATAGATAGCACTCCAGTGTGCAGTGAGCCCGTATCACGTGAAACGAGACGACAAGGGAATTTAGAATAGCCCCCCTGATGTGCCTTTGTTTGACTTTTATTATGAAAATGCACTTAACTTGCAGATAACATGAGAATTTAATTTTATCCTCAAGTATATTGGTATCTCTTGTCATAAATTTCTCCAATAAAACAAAATTATTGTTGAACTAAATAAATAGACATTCCTTGTTATTGTAGTAGTTCCTTTATTAGGTGAAATATTATAGAGAAAAGTATTAGGCTACAGACACTTGGATCACTTGCTGTTGATGAGGAAAGTGTCATCAAGATGGCCACAACTAATTGCTAACTACATTTACCTACATAACTTAATGATACAACAATTGATTTTATTTCACATCGGGCAATGGCTGAAGATCACTATCAAAATATTGGCATTGTTAGAAGTAACAGTCATGTATCAAATCATTCATAAATCAAAAGCTCATACGAAACATCACAATAAAATTATAAATGATACAAAGTAGTATTACCAGCTATTTAATGATACCATTACCCGATATACACTTATGAAATGCATATTCTGGAATAAAACAAAGTTTTTTTTAACAAGTCTGAAGCATCATAGCTCCCAATAGAATCAATACAACTTTACCCAATACACATTAATATCTCCATACTTTCTTCTTACTCATACTTTGGTAAAATTCTAAAATTATTATAAAAATATAAGAGTGACTACACCCAAATGATTGACACAACATTTTTTTTCTTATGTATGAAAACAAATAGATAATTCTTCCTTGGCCATCATTGGCTTGGCTTCAGCCCAGAACATGCCCGAATTGAATCGAGATATGATTCAAAACCATCATCAACTTCAAAATAGATTTATTCCAAAAATAACAATTTTACATGGCTTTTCATAAAACAAATGATAAAATATGGCAATTGCTTCACAAGCAAACTCCATATGACTTTCTTACCATCCCCCCCCCCCCCCCCCCACTTTTTAACAAGTCAAATAGGTCATGGTAAACTCTCCCATTATTAAACCTAATACATTGTCTACTGAAGAGAAGCCATTTGGAAAATTTCTATTTGGTATAGTCTTAATTGTAACTTTCAATTTCGTCAATATTTATCTAGTGATATATTTGCTCTAATGCACGGCTCTATGGATACGCCATGCAGATTCTAGTATAAGTTTAGTAGATAGAAATGACTGCTGGCTTTGAAAACAAGACGTCTCATTAGAATGAATATTATATATAATTTGAAAAGCAGAGAAATTAGTTTCGCACTTTCGTATTCAGATTTAAGATATTTCTGCAGCAATGGTAAATCCTTATAATTAGGTATAATAAGAGTCACCCACCACAGTAGTGACTAAGCTAACACTTGACGTACAGCCAAGGCATTCGGAATACATTATTCATTTTAGAGATACAGTAATTTTTTCACGGAAATTGTGATTGGCTTTCGTTGTCCTTGTAGTTTGTAACACTCATCCTAACAAAACAAGAACGAGAGATGTACACAACATAGAACAGGACATAAGAGTTGATCACTCACTTCCTATTCACTTAGTTGGGATTGTGGAAACAAATGTCTATTTTGTTGACCTACATGTTATGTTCGCAGTTACAAGAAATGAAAACAAATACCACAATAAGCACCAGCATGCAGAGATGGTTGTTGACAACATTGTTATTAACATGAATATATGTTTATATTTTTTGTTATTATTATTATAATTATTATTTTAAGGCCTTCAAACAGACAGAGATGAGGTGAATGACATGTGAAGTGACATTCACCAAAATATTGCATGAAATGGCTAAATGTGGCGTGGCTAATAATGGTTAATGGCAAACATGTTCTGAAGCAACTATATGCTCAGGAAATATAGAAACTTTTGTCAAACTTTATAATATTATACTGTTGTACAATGGAATAACATAAACACATGTTATTCTGGAAGGTTATGGACAGGAAACCACATCTGCCCACACACCACATTTATCACATTTCACACTGTAATGTGAAATAGAAGTTGAGACATACATTTCCATTGCCGAGAATACCAATCAAGTTCATGGCATTAAGCACCGTCATTACCAGCCCAATACGTTTGGGCTTATGCGTACTGCATTGGAACTCATTTTCTAATGCGTTTTATTTCAAATCTCTTTATAATGTTACAAATAATGGAGCCATTTAAATAGGATAATTTGCATACCGCCAGCAAAATTGCACTAACAACATTTTTATTGTTTAAAGATAGCAGACTTGGGTAGTAACGTAACGAAAGTAACGCGTTACTGTAACGCAATTACTTCTTTGGGTAACGAGCCAGTAATTTCATTACATTTTTTTCCAAGTAATAAGTAATATAATCTCACTACCTTTATCAGAGTAATTTGACGTTTGTAACGCGTTACCGTGAGCCTCGTCCACATTTTCCCGCTTGTATGTATTTTTCAAAAATATTGACAGATGGCAACACTCAGTAGACTTATTTTTAAATTTCCACTACGCAAGTCACACAAAGTACAAAATAATGGTAATAAATTGTCAAACGGAATCGGCTTAAAACTACTTCGCTCTTATTGTGACTTCTCAAACACTCTTATTTTGTATCTCCTTCCAATAATGATCGATTTGGCTAAAAATTCGGGAAAAAGTAATTTTTTAGAGTAATTTCACTACTTTTTCTCTAAAAAAGTAAAGAAATTTCATTACATTTCAGAAGTAGTAATTTGCCAGTAATTTTATTACTTATTTTTCCAAGTAATAAGTAATATAATCTCACTACTTTTAAAAAGTAATTTACCCAAGTCTGAAAGATAGTTACTAATAATAAAATTTAATGGGGCATTTAATGTAATGGGGTCGAAAGAACATGCAGTTTCTATCCAAATTGTGGCCCTGGACTGAACTGTGAACTGTGGACTGAACTGTGAACTGTAAAATGCACCCACAATGTATTTTGGGGATACCTCATTAGTCATTGGCCCTAAAAACAATGGGCCCCCCACTAGATGTATGTGGGTCTGTGCGGCACAAGACTGGGAAAATGTTGAAATTCATTTGTATGTGTATGTTTTGAACATTGTATGTTCTATGTGATTTTAACTGTAAATTTTAGAATTTTGACATTTGATTTAATACTGATTTCTCATTTGAATATTTTATATTAGGTATTACAAGTTTTTGCAAATTTCTTTAACAGGTTCGCGGCGTACAGTTTGGGAACCACTGATTTACGGTATCCACATCAAATGATTTGACCCAAGTGTACCCAGATATGAGCCAATGATTCTTGAGGTGAGATTAAAAACTATTATCCAAATTTGATTGTGAGCTTGATTACGCGATCTGAAATGTGTGCAACTAAAAATTGAGAAAATGGACTTCAGGTTTTCTGCTTCTAAGGTAATTGAGTTAAGGGCTCTTGAACATTGCTGTCAATTTTTGAGTACATATTACAGATTCACTCTTCAATGAGAAGTTGTCATTAGATTTTGCTGTAAGGCAAATTTGATCTCGCCAATGAAAATGTGCGGCTGAATTGAAGTCTCTCCATCATATATTTGAGTGAATGTCCAAGTGTTTAGTCGCTTGTGTAGAGACGACTTAACATGGACGTGTTTCATTCAGCATTCAGTTGTTAGTGGATCCGTTTAGGTTAGTGTCTGTCTCGTGGTCTTTGGCTGCCGAACTAGTTGAGCCGGTGAGCGCCATCTTTTGCATTTGCCGGATTACAGTGGCTGCGTGGTAAGCTTGCTGTAACAGAACCATTCACTGTCAGTCAAACAACTCGCCATTACCCTTCGCACATTGTTTCAGCAACACGAATATGTTTATAGCGTTCATGGAGAGCTGATTTTATTTGATTAGGAGCTTATCCTTGAATCAGTACAGACAAGACAGACGAGATAGAATGGTCAAGCTAATGATTTTTTGGGACTATTTAGTGTATATATTTTTAATTATTTTTTCCATAAAACTATCATTTAACTTTTCACCCAAAAAAGTTTGCCGGTCAATTTGAACTGACAAGTCCCAATCATCCTAAATGACAATAATCTACCTTGATATGGACTTGGACTATCACTGTTGTGTGATTAATCAACACTCATAGTCAATGATACAGATCAATGTTTTCTAGTCTCACTGCCGAGTATGAGATGGAATGAAGAGAGAATGATTGTGTTAGGAGATATCCACGACTGTCATAATAAATGTGCAACGTTTTGTATAATTGAGCGGTAAGGAGCACGAACGAGACAAATCCAAGAAACAGAATCTGAGATATTCGAGGTCACAGTTGGTCTGCCTTTTTTGAATCACATTTGAAAACTAATAAAATATGTAAATAATAAATAATAAATCAGCAGCTCTGCAATATAAGTCAATCAACTAAGTCGCTACTCGTAGGCAACGTTCGTGCTCCCGGATACCGGACAGGCCACAGAATAAATCCGAAATGTAGTATTTTGTGATTATCCTATGTGAAATGAGATGTTTGCAATCATGTGATTTGAAATGAGTTGATAATTAAGTCATGTGACATGTGGTTAGGACTCGGTCGCTTCATTTCGTAACTGTACATTGATACATTCCTCAGATAGAAATAGTACTGATTCCAAGATACTCGATTTAACATTCCATACCTGAGCCAGTTGACAGAATACAAGTCAGTGAGGCAGATGTACTTGTAAAGAGGTATATCATTATATTTCATGAAAGAGTTGTCTAGATGCAAAACCAACGGTCATCTTCACTTTATGTAGTTCTGAAATACACAGTCGTCATTCCTATACCAATATGCGGGAGATTTTTTTTTTTAGCTACCTTTCGAAAGAGAAGACATCTTTTGTTGTATATTTACAGGATAGAAAAATAAAAACAATTCAGAACTACATGTCTATCTCAAAACAAGTTTTTTTTTTATGGAAATGACCAGTTTTTAATCTGTGCAACTTAAATATTGTCATAACTTATTAACCATTCAAATGATTAAAAATGTGTATACAAGTTTGTTTAGTTATTGCTTGAGTTGACCATATAAATAAGAACAACAACTTCTAACTACAATATTTGTGCCCTAACTCGACATAGAGATACAATTTTCTATTTTTTCAGCTCTGGAGTTTTTGGACACAAATATTATTATTAAGTTTGTCTTACATCTAAGACGGACTCAAGATATAGCGCCGCATATTTTTCATATTTTTCATTTGTATGGTTCAAAAGTTACGACATTAAATATGAAATATTACACAAGAATATACCTCTGGGACTATTTACGTCATGACTTGAATATTGCCAAACTCAAATCACGCAGAGAGAAGGAATATAATGAACCAGTGAAGACGAAACGCAAAGTACAACAAGACACCAACATTACAACGATTAGAGTATACGAGTCATTAAAATCACGTATTGTAGGTTGCCAATTACTACACAACAAAAGAAAACGTTAACATAAGGCCCAATAAAAAGCACAAAAGCACAACAGTAAATGATTGAATCATCTGAGAAATTGCAATGGCATTCTGTATCTTCCTTCGTCATGCATTCTGTTATTGTGTATCAAAATGAGTGGTGTTACAGCACCATTTCTGATGAGATTAGTACTTGGGCTGTTAGTCGCTCAGCAATTATCATTTCTTTTAAGAGACATTCATGGCCCCAAGAAAAACGTTTCGCTACTCAATTTCAGTGTTTATATTGCATCGACTGCGGAAATATATTTTATTTACAATTAAAATAATAAAATTGATGTTTTCTATATTACCGATTATAAAAAAATACTCATTTATTTGTAGGGGTGTACATATTATAAGAATACAGTGATAGATAATTATGTGAGATATTAATTCATAGATCTGTGCATAACAAGGCTGAATACCGAAGGTGGAAAATACAAGTGAGAGAGACAGTAGTGGAAGAGAAGAAGTCCATGGAAGAACTAGCTGATGAACTGGAAACTGATTTCCAAGGGAACAAAAAGCTGCTCTATGGAATGATTAAGAAAAAGAGGGCTAGAAGAGGGGAGCAGATCTGCATGAAAGATGGCGGCAGTAGATTGATCGGTGACAGTGGAGGTGGAGGAGCTGTGGAACTCCCTCTCTCTTCCTCCAATCGCTCCCACGTGGGCGATTGGAGGAAAGGAGGAGAGCCAGTTGCCGGCAGCGGAAATGAAATTCTTGCGAAGCATACAAGGAGTTACAAAGATGGACAAGATCAGGAGTGAAAAAATTATAACAGACTTGAAAGTGGAGAGGTCGCCATTCAAACTGGGAAGAGAGCGGCTACGGTGGTTTGGCCACATGAAAAGACAGAGGAGTCGAATACCACGGCGGGAGTTTGAAGTTGCAAGTAGTGGGAGAAGAAGAGTGGGAAGGCCGCGGGAGAAGTGGAGAGAGTTGGTAGCAGAGGATGTACAAGAGATACTGGAGAAGTGGGAAGACGTGGAGGAAGAAAGGTTGTGGGCAGACAGGGAGAAGTGGAAGAAGATGGTGGAGAAGAAAGAAGAAGAGGAAGAGCCAAGCTTGGCCAGCTAGCTCAGGAGTCCGAGGCCCTAGCAAATGGTGGCCCTCACCACCCCCGACCCAATTCTTGTAATCGGGAGAAAGATTATTATTATTATTAATTCATGTACAGCTCTCAAATATAAAACGAGTATTATTTTTGTACGATAATATGTAAAATATCAATTTTATGAGTCGTTTGGATTCTCTGACTGACGTTTACCATATAAATGTTCTCTCCTAGAAAAAGGCGAACTATTTTCCTTGGGTTGATATCTTGGAGCACTAAACACTGTGCTGAGATGAATCTACTGTGCCGACTCTACTAGTTATGCAGACCTTGGTTGCCTACAGTTACAGTTTCAGTGTAATGTGCCATTCATCACTGAATACAATCACACAAGCATGCATATTAGAATGCACCGTTGCCGTTGGGGTGTGCGTCGTACCGACTCATCGTCATTCTTCACGCATCGTCTCTCATCAACAATATTTAAATGTAAATCAAACACCAAACTGGCGAGATGACATTTCAAGCTATTTTTAGATACAAAAAAAAACACAAATACAAATGACATATATTTCATAACTTTTGAGGCATAATTTACAAAAACAATCATAATCCAAAATATAAAAAATCATTTATTGAGAGCAAGAAATTACTCATTTCTTTGGCTCAATCTAGACTATATGCCTTCAAAAGAATTGACCACAGTCCTATCTTTTTCCATGTCCTAACACGTCCTTTGGCAATGATGACTATTCAAGAATCTATACCTTTACTGTTGATCTGAGAGGAGGTATTTGGACGATGGTTCCTTTGTAAATGACGCCTCAATTGTTTTCTGGTTTCCCTCTCTCTGGTTTCGATCTGAATGTCCTGATTGTATATATTCGCATCGCACACCCCACAAGCACACTTCCCACTGACAAATACGTGAATTCCATCTAAACATTAGCACTAGGTGAGACTTTACAATACGCAATGCTCAGTTATTATCCAGTCAAGATACATTGTCAAAACACACCGTCATTATATTAGCTAACGGCGTCGATTTCTTCGTGATTTCATTCATCATTTCTACATGACAGGAAAAGGAGACTACGTTACGCCCTGTTAATTTTTTTTATAACTGATTAGCTAGTTTCCTTTAAATTGAAATTGTGTCAGAGATTCATGATTTTTGACAAAGGTTTTGTAATTTTAGACTCGTCATAAAATGAAAATGAATAAGTAAAAGAAAGAATTAAAAGAAAATAAGAATTTACACATATCAATTTGAGAAAAACATCACTCGTGGAAACAACTATTTGACAATGTTCTGAAGTACCTAGTCTTGGACACAAAGCACACGAATTAGGGGAAATTTAACTCCCTGGACCCTTAATATTTAATATTGATTGATGGGTCATATATCTTGTAAATTAAAATAATATAACCGTCATGCTTTGTAATTTCTCATCCTTCTAATTATCAAACACCATGAACACAACAGTTTCCGACACTTGACTGTAACTTGACTAGACAAGACCTGGAATCGTTACTGATCAAGCAAATGACTGTTAAAACTCAATACGCCAACAATGATATTAAACCGATTTCTTGGACCTTCTCTAGAGGGACCCTCGTCTTCTGCATCGTTTTCTTCCACAATCGTCGAGCATTTGTGTGCTTCTTCCACATCCATGCTACCAGTGCTAGAATTACTTAGAGCTAACCGCTGCATCTTATGCACCATTGCAATGGCATTCATCAGTTGCTGCGGAGAGAAGAAATACCATTCACAACCATAACACTTACAAACTCTCATTGGCTTACGTCAGACTGCAGACATACCACTCTTTACAATTTCAAGCAGAATATGATATTTTAGGTTTATGATTATTGTTAATCTCTCCTTGAAAATTCAAAGTTAGAAAAAATAAGTTTATAAAACGATTTATAATCACCGATATTTTTACATGAATGCCAGCTGATTATGTGGGGCGAGAAACGACACCACTGGGATCCAACTACTTAGCAAATCTGGTTGAAAATATCACAGGGCACTGTGGGGTTCATTGTTTGAAAGTTTCAAGAGCATTTCTTTCATAGGAAACAAGTAGGAGCTGTGTGAATTTGAGAATCTCGCATCCCCTCCTCATCCTCATCCCTTATTCCTCGAACTTCCTCAAAGTGATTTCAATGTTTCCGTTAATTCTTCGACCTGAAGGGATGATCGCACTACTTTGAGATTCGCTATGAGTTATCAGGTAGTTAAATATACCCGATTCAGACATTTCAGCTTAAGTCTAGCCGACACCTCAAGAACAGCACAGCTCGGCTTGTAGTAGGTGTCCCTTGGTGCTTGGCAGCAAAGTACTTATGCCTTCTTTAAAATGTACACTTTGCCCGAGGCTTGATATATCCCTGATTTGCATATCATTTGGTTACAAAATTCACCTCATTAAACCCTGTATAATTAATCTCTTGAAAGAGTCCCGTTTCAAACTTAGAATTAAGCAGAAGCTGAAAGATTCATGTTCATGTAAACAAGTTTCAGCATAACACCTCACCTCAAGGCTATATTAGAAGTGGAAATATAACTTTATTTTCCACATGTAACTTTAATAACCAAAAAGCATACATTCTAATGAGTCCCACGAAATAATGTCTAAAACATTTCTCACTTTCGATTAAATTTAGTTGTTCCATTGCTTTCTAACATAAGTATTTGTAAATGTTAATGTTTCCAAATACCCAAACAAGGCCTATGGGTCACTACATGTACTTTTGTATACTGTATTACCTTGAAAATAAAACTGAAAAACTGAAACTGAAGCATGTACATTTCAATCATTCGTTAGGTCCAATTTCTATTCAACAAATATTGTTACATTTATGTTGACTGTAAAAGTGCCTACAATTAAGTAATGATCTATATTCTCGATCTTTGCGTTATGCCAGAGAGACCTGTTATCAGTCTCTCAACAGCGAGGGTTGTACTACTAAGTGAATTTGCCGATTCTGAATAAATAAAAAATATGTAATATCTAAAGTGATTCTAGCTTTTGGCAATCACCCCATAATTCCATTACGTAAAAGGTTCAAGTTATTACATTATTAGGGGATTCGAGTGGTACCACGTGACTATACATATAACACAAAATTGGCCAAACTATTGCACATAAGAGGAAGATAATGTATTTTACCCATTCTATAAGTGATTCTACAGCCCACTTGACCGTTTTCACCTCCAATATTTTGGTCCCGCTCATTTTTTGACGAAATATTGCTGTTGCATTAAAAAATTGTAGATAGGTACCGCAATATTCACTCTACAGACTTGCAAGTGGGCTCGTTGCCTTCGCTATGAATAGGCGAAGAGGGCACTTAGTTTGTTTTTGACAATAACTTGATATCTAACCTGGCCACAGGCACCAATAAATGTGGGTTTTCTCAACGAAAAATCCGATACCTACAACTTTTTTTAGAAAAATTGCAATAAAAATGCCGAAAAAGGACTTATGTACTCCCTAGATATTATGTACATATTATGATTATTCATGCCTAGTTTCAGCTTGCTATGTTGAACGGTTATTTAGTTTCGATCTTTTCTGCGAATCGTCTTGAACCAGTTTGGATCGTCCCGGATATTTTTTTGACTTTCCAAAATGGGTTGATTTCGGTTTGCTAAATAACGGTCTCAGCTGACATCTACTTACACTATTTGCACTGAAATTAAAAAGTAATACCCCCCCCCCCCCCCCCCCCCCCCCCCCGGAATCAAATTAACATCTTAGCTGGGGTTGCCAACTGAACGGATATTCTCCAACAGAAATTTTGTCTGGATACCTGTACTAGAATGGCCTCATTCCGGAGGGCATGAAGTATGGAATTTATCAAAATATTGAACATAAACTAGGTAAGAAATATTATATTAATAAATATAATTTTCAAAGACACAGAAACCGATTTTTATGTGTCGATTCAAAAAATCCCTGCAAAGCATGGTTAGCAGCCAATTTGCTTTGGCGTTACATCTTTATTTGAATCAATAGTACATGGTAACCATCTGCATTTCACTGAATAATTCGTCATAATTAATTGTTAGTGTACATTTTCGTATGATCCTGATCCTTTTTTGAAATCTATTTTGTGTTTATTGGATTTTGCAGCCAATTCTGACTTCCAAAATTCGTTTTTTCCAAAAGTCCCTACAGGGCATGTGAGGGGTTAGTGCCCATGACCCCCTTAAAGTCTGGAATTGTATTTTTATCGAGTAAGCAACCCTTATCTTAACAAGTATGGAACTGTTAATTTAATAATTAGGAAAACAGAACGTAAGTATATATTGTGTTGTGTATGTTCTATTTTAAGGGTGACCGTAGTAAAAGCGTGTTCAAGAGACCCCTGACGTACGCAACCGACACATTTCTCTCTACAATTGCTCCTGCGTGAATCTGTCAATATATTCGTTTCATAAAACCATCTCCCCACCTCTCACTCACTCGCAAGTACTGCAAGTCTAATCAAAGTAATCATCAGCAAGAGCAATATCTTGATTGGAAATTACAATCACTGTTACATTGAAGATCCACGTTATCCGTACTTCCAACAAGCTTTCAAACATACCTACCTACTTTCTTTTATAACTTGAATTTTACACTTGGTATGGTAAAATGTAGTACTAAAAGACCAAGAAACTATCATATGAATTATGTATCTAAAATAGTTTAGGATGATTTTTCTCACAGAATTGTTTTTATCGTTACAAGTAGAAGAATTGTTACTCGACATACCTTCCACCGCGATTTCGCAAAGTTCTTCTTAAGTTGTTCGGACACAGTGCCGTGTATGTTCTTATTACTGGCCGCATTGCCAGAAATCCTGAAAATTAAACGAAATTATATAACAAAACGAGCATTTCAATCAATCAGTCTGTACATCTGAGGTAGAGGGCCTGGTGTCCATTTCAATGATTTTTGAAGTGAATTCACAAAACCAGTAATTCTGCAATCATCCAATCATTTGAAATGTAATTTTTAATATTTGCTTTGTAAAAGATTATTTTAATACAACTGTATTTGTTGACATCAGTCAAAAGCCAATTGATAGAGCTTGATTAATTACATCATTCAAAATGTGTCCACCAAAAAATCGAGAAAATGGACTTCGGGCCTTCAACCTCTTTGGTACAGAAAATATCAGTTACAAGCAAGTGTGTTCTTGACTTGCATTTCTAATCAAGATTCCTGAACTATTGAGACAACGAACTGGCTGAATACAATAGCTATTTAACACAATTTCAACATTAGCTACACCAAAGTGTAGTTAAACAACGCTGGGGATGCAGTTAAAAGAAAACTTTAAAATTTTGTTAAGACAATTTCCATCGTACAAGTGGGTGATATAGTTTAATTTATAATTTATGATTACTAGTTACGTTAGAGATCATACCAATCTTTGCTCTTAAATCCACCAGATGGGCAATAAAAGTAATTTTTGAAACTAAAAGTATTGATTTGTTAGTATCTACTGCATCACAAGTCCTAGCGAAAAGTTTTAATTTGTCTGTGAAAGTTTGTGAATTTCAAGTGGCAATTAAATTGTGTTGTTTAATTTAGTTTTCATTCAATTAAAAAATTAATAACTCAAGTTTACATTCCAAGTTGTGAGCATGGAGGTGTGGAGGGGATGCAAAATATGTCGTAGATTTCGGTTTGATAAAGAGCATACTCGCAGATATTACTCGCAGTCACTATAGACCGAAAAGGGGCGTAACCTCAAAGTAATTGCAACAAAAAATTTTTTTCGCTAATTATTATCGGGATCATGTATATATGTACCAAAAAAAAGTCTACCGATTTTCGAGCCGCAATTTTGTTTTTATTAGGGGTTGATTGAAAATCAATTAATTATTTTTAATTAACGTAATTCATAAATTTTCATCAGTTTACAATTTTTTTTATTCATAGACAATATGTTTTACATCATATAAAAAATAATCAAGACGATCAAAATAACCCTTCTATGTATAACAAAATTGGGGGTTATTTACCCCCAAATATATTAAAATTGACACAGGGGCTAAACTAATTGACTTACAGACTTTGTTTTTTTACTGAAATGATCCTTTGACTATCAGCTACAACATACTAAAAGTCTACTCACATGTATTAATTAGGACGACCGTAATTAATTTAATTAATTACTAAAAAATGTAAGTCAACAAGGTAATTTAAAGTTAATTTAGACTTCAAATCACTCAAACTTGAGATTAAAAGTCTGATGATGAATAGTGGTTGTTTAATTGGAAAACAATTAATGTGGTAATTAATCAAAATTCTCAAACATCAATATACAGATTCCCATCGATATGGATATCAAAATACAGCTTATTTCAATAGGAATAAACAAATTATGGTTGTACCTATTATAAATTATTGTGCTGTTTTTCAAAACTATATGTTTCCAAATTCAGATTGAGTCGTGAACAATAAATTACTGTTTTGTGAAGAAAGTTATGTCTGCAGTTTGTGTGGAGACAAAATAATAGCAAAATAACAGAGATTCAGAATGCAATTCTGTCGATTGGGCTTGACATTGGTAGTTTTTTTATTAGAGGGGTCTATTTATCCTCGTTTTGTAAAAGTGTCATTACCTTCCTCAGGTACTTATTGTTGCGATTGTAGGTAATCGCGCGTAGACACCACTGATCTCCATGGTAGACACCTCGGTTTTACAAAACTATCATTAGTGTATTTTATATTTTAACTGTGTAAATCGAGTGATGTGAGTTCATATTAAATTAATAAATGGATCAAGGCCTGAGTGAAAACGGGATTTTATGTTTGTTGTCAAAATGAATAACTCAGATGGCATGTGCTATTTGCAACGAATTGTAAATTAATTTTTAAATGAAACAGTGCAATAAGCTAAGGGAGTCGCCACATAGCAAGATGCTATAAATTAACGTGGTGATGACTTTTCTGTTAATTTAGGACAAATAGTTAATGTACATTGCCGTAAAAAATACACTTTTAATAGGGAGATTCTCCTCTGGAACAAAAGGAGGAAATCTATTGACAAATCACTGTCAATAAGTGACAGCAAAAGATCTCTTACAGCCACATTTTCATGTCAACTCATTGCTCGTTTGTGCAAGCAAAGACGATGCTGCAAATTTAATTCCAGTCAGAACACCAGAATTTGATACCTTATAATTTAAAAAGAGAATATTAATAACAAAACGGTGCTTGATCTGCGGCTGTTTTAGATGACAGCGTCAAATTTAGAACAAAATGATCAACAATTAATTCAGAAGATGGTGTTTGTGAGAATGCATGCAAGAAGAGAAAAGTGTGTTCTGTTCGTCCACCAGTTGACGAAGAAAGGTCGCTTGCGTTCGTGAAAACACTAGTAGATTATATTGCACTCCACGAAGGGCAGCAATTATCAACGGCTCATTTGCTTGATGTAATGAAGAGTTTTTTGAATGATGACATGAACCATACTCCAGAGTAGGTACATATGAAATTTAAAACTACAGACCATTTTGGGGACAATATTATAGTCGTCACAGAAATATACGACAAGCAGACTGTATTTACTTTCAAACAAACGGCAGCCTCCAACTCAATGATTTTTATTCAAAGGCTAAAGAAAAAACGATGAAGATGAGAAGATATAATATTTATAAATATCAAAATAGTATAATAAACTCTTAATTTGCTTATTCCCATTGTAAAAAGCTGTATTTTGATATCCATATCGATGGGAATCTGTATATTGATGTTTCAGAATTTTGATTAATTAACACATTAATTGTTTTCCAATTAAACAACCACTACTCATCATCAGACTTTTAAACTCAAGTTTGAGTGATTTGAAGTCTTAATTAACTTTATGAAAAAATATGAAATATGAAAAATTCTGCACTGAAAAGTATTGATATCAAAAAATGAGCCAAGTCAAAACTTTATTTGAAAATCAAAAAATACTTGGCGCATCGAGTATATAAATAGCTTAGAAGTATAGGCCAATTATAAAATATATATAAAATATACATGTACATAGTATACCTATATGGCCCTAAAAAAACGATGCGCCAAGTATTTTTTGATTTTCAAATAAAGTTTTGACTTGGCTCATTTTTTGATATCAATACTTTTCAGTGCAGAATTTTTCATATTTCATATTTTTTTTTAGTTGAAGAGACTTGGCTGTTATTTTTACACGAAGTGTTTTTTATGGGGATATCACTCCTTTTTTTAGTTTATTCTTAGAACTTGTGACAATCGAATGAACAATTGAAGAGCTCCCCGGAACAAGGCTGAATGTGACACATTTTCCAAAACGCGTTTTTTCGCTTTAAAAGGATGAATATCCATATATCCGTAAGTAGGCCAAGCAACGAAGCATTTGACCCGGGACAAATTGCAAGATTTGTCTTTTTCATCAGACCTTATTCAGAAAAATTAGCTGATTACAACAAAAAAAAGTTTTACGCAGAGATGTGAAGGGAAATTGCCCAAAATTACGTATAAAGTTCAAACTTTGAGAACATAATAATTTTTTTTAAGAATCACAGGACACATTTTGATATTTGTTTTCAATAAAAAGTATGTATTATATTAGGATACAATAGTCGAAAAACAATTGGGTGATAATATTGATTATTTTTGGATTTATTCAATTATTTAATAAAGTGACGTCATTTAAATAATTATTCGTAGTGACGTAACTAGAGGAGCTAGAATAAATGTTTTTACGGGAAAATGTTGATAATAAAGCCTTATATTTTTGGTATGAATATGATCAAAAGTTCACCACGCATCTACTAATTGTTGTAAAACAAAATTTTAATCAAATTATATGAAAAATTAAACATCAATATAACGCAATTATTGGCATAACGGCGGAACTGTTTGATCAGAAAATGTTGTCACTTATAGAATTTTGGCGCCTGATAAAACCTAGCCCAAAGAGAGATTTGGGACGCCATTTTGAAACCGGAAGTTGTATCATCTTGAAAACGGCTGAACCGATAATAACGGAACTGGTGGCAATCGACTCCAACGGTCATATGACAGAACAGTCAATAGTAAAACCAGACATTACCAATAACAAATACCGGAAATGACGTCACAAATATTCAAAATTCTTCTAAAACCCCCTATTTAACAATAAGTACATTAAATAAATACATAAATGCATATCTTTATGAATTTAATTGTAAAAGTCGCTATTTATAATGATAAAATAATAAGTTTTAACATGGTTATATCATGGTAATAAAAATATTGGTACCTAGTTATAATGCTGTACCGACATAAAATTATGCCGGCATAAGGCTTAAAACCTTTTCTAATTCCAGACACAGAGTGGTATCCACTTAATTAATTGGTATATGATTTCATTACTATACGTTTCCTTTTGCCTGGAAGTTAAAGACCCTGATTTCTTTATTAATTTCTAAGTATTCCTATTATTTACTTTTTCTGTTTGTATATCAACTGTGATTGTAAATCTATGTACACTCACCCAAATAATAAACGGTACTCGAAAGAAAATGAATTGACTGATTAAGGTTTGATGGCATCATCCCATGAAGTCAGTGATAACGCATTATCTAACTCTTTTAGGTGAGCTCTGATTTCATTGATAATAACAAGGATTGATTGTCAAGGAACCGGCCCAGCAGCCAATACGTTTTGTACCAAGTACCGTTTATTATTTGGGGGAGTGTACATGTGTGAATAAAGATTTTATAAAAAAAAGTTTCCGAGCTATGGAATCACTTCCGGTTCTCAAAATGGCGACTGAAAACAATGCGCCACATAGATTTTTTTTAAATAAATTCATATATTACATTATAACAAGCCAGAATAATGTATTTATTGTTGAACAGGGGGTTTAGAAGAATGTTGAATACTTGTGACGCCATTTCCGGTATTTGTTATTAGTAATTTCTGGTTTTACTATTGATCTGTTTTGTCATATGACCGTTGGAGTCGATTGCCACCAGTTCCGTTATAATCGTTTCAGCCGTTTTCAAGATGATACAACTTCCGGTTTCAAAATGGCGTCCCAAATCTCTCTCTGGGCTAGGTTTTATCAGGCACCAAAATTCTATAAGTTACAACATTTTCTGATCAAACAGTTCCGCCGTTATGCCAATAATTGCGCTATATTGATGTTTATTTTTCATATAATTTGATTAAAATTTTGTTTGACAACAATTAGTAGATGCGTGGTGAACTTTTAATCATATTCATACCAAAAATATAAGGCTTTATTACCAACATTTTCCCATAAAAACATTTATTCTAGCTCCTTTAGTTACGTCACTACGACTAATTATTTAAATGACGTCATTTTATTAAATAATTGAATAAATCCAAAAATAATTAATATTATCACCCAATTTTTTTTTCGACTATTGTATCCTAATATAATACATACTTTTTATGGAAAACAAATATCAAAATGTGTTCTGTGATTCTAAAAAAAAATATTTTATGTTCTCAAAATTTGAACTTTACACGTAATTTTGGACAATTTCCCTTCACATCTCTGCGTAAAACTTTTTTCTGTTGTAATCAGCGAATTTTTCTGAATAAGGTCTGATGAAAAAGACAAATCTTGCAATTTGTCCCGGGTTCGGCCTGTTTTTAGCCTTCGTTGCTTGGCCTAAAGCTGGCGCAATCTAAGTTCGAAATATTGAACCTTTCCCCTCTAAAAGAAGAATTGAAATCTCTGGTTAACACTGGTGGCTTATCTGGTGTTGGTTGGTTTTTAGTTGTTCCTGAACAATTTAAGAAATGTCACATTCACCCTTGTTCCGGGGAGCTCTTCAATTACTAAATCCTTTTAAAAAATCACCCTTTACAATTTGGTTATTCTCATGAAGAATAGCAAAGGTTTCATTCCAATCGGTCAACCAAGTTCCGAGATATGGCAACATATTGGTTTTCAAAATGGCTGCTGAACTTACTGCACTGCCACATAGAATTTATAACTATAAATGATGTGTATCATATTAAGCTTTCTGAATATGTATTTATTGTATAGGAGGGGATTATAATAATTTATAAATTTGAATGACGTCATTTTCGGTCTCATAAGAACATTCTAGTTTGACTGTTCCTATTCGATAGAGATGGCCTTCCGAATCGTTTGGCGCTAGTTTCATACCGAGCTGTCAACCAGTTTTTGAGATATGGCGTTTCTTCCGGTTTCAAAATGGCTGTTGAAATCACTGACCCCTTGAATTATAATTTAAACATCATATTATTTTATTATAAACTGTCTCAAATATATTTATTGCATCAAAATGTAAATTTGTGAGATTTTTAAAAAGTGTGACGTCATTGCCGGTTTTGGTAAGAAAAAATGCAAATATTATTGATGATAATACATAAAGTTGACCGTCTTAATTGTTTAGCGCTGGTTTCGTTCAAATATATTTAGCCGTTAATGAGATATGATGTCACTTCCGGTTTCAAAATGGCGGCTTCCGGTTGGTTTTATAACAAGTCAAATGAGATATCAAAAGTACATACGTAACATAAATATCAAAATAATCGGATCAAATTTGTTGACGAAATGCCAATCGATGAATTTCAAATTTCATGACGTCATTTCCGGTTTCGTTAACATAAATTTTAGTCTGTTGCTATTGATAATCCATATAGATGACCGTCCGAATCGTTTGGCGCTATTTTCGTTCCAATCGGTCCAGCTGTTGTTAAGATATGACGTCACTTCCGGTTTCAAAATGGCGGCACAAAAAATTCATGATGTGAAGGTTAAATCAGACGCCAAAAGTGCACACGTGGTAAAAATGTGAGATCAATCGGTTCAGCCGTTTATGCTGTGGCCTGTTTACCGGATTCTAGCTCCAGCCTACTGAGATTAATACTGATTACTGATTAAAACCGCCCTAAAACACTGTTTTCACAGTCTTCTAGCTCGCAAAGGGCGTAACCTATTGTTCCCAAATTTGGTATATGTTGTAGGGTGGGCCATAGCTCGAAATTAAGATATATCGCAACAATGTGAGATTTCCCAATTTTAAGATCCAGTAGGCCGAAAATGCCACTTTGATGCTTACAGTAAAAGTGGGTTTGCTCCAGCCTTTATATGAGAGTGTGCGCGTGCCGTACGACTTGGCTGGCGTGGAGCGACCGCTCCACTAGATTCAATTAATTACGGTCGTCCTAATTAATACATGTGAGTAGACTTTTAGTATGTTGTAGCTTACAGTCAAAGGATCATTTCAGTAAAAAAACGAAGTCTGTATGTCAATTAGTTTAGCCCCTGTGTCAATTTTAATAAATTTGGGGGTAAATTACCCCAAATTTTCTTACACATAGAAGGGTTACTTTGATCGTCTTGATTATTTTTTATATGATGTAAAACACATTGTATATGAATAAAAAAATTGTAATCTGAGGAAAATGTATCAAATGCGATAATTAAAAATAATTAATTGATTTTCAATCAACCCCTAATAAAAACAAAATGGCGGCTCGAAAATCGGTAGACTTTTTTTGGTACATATTATATACATGGTCATGATAATAATTAGCGAAAAAAAAATTTTGTTGCAATTACTTTGAGGTCAAAAGCTAAAGTGACTGGAGTATATAGAAGCTGTAAGAGGAGACAGAATAGTTGCAAGATCTGAACGGTTTCAATTGTGAAATGAGTGAAGCAGTGAGATGGTGTTTGAAGAGGTAATGGATGGATCACGATGATACAGGACCACGATCTAAACAGATAATGTGATGATATGGGGGGGGGGGGGGCGGGGAGGGGGAGTAGATTGCAGGAAACGGTCAGCAGATGGGAGAGGTATTGAGGGGATGGGAAATAAGCAAAAGTGGCAGGAGTAACGCAACTTGACAAAATAACGAGTGGGAAGTTTAGAAAGATCTGTCAGTTTGAAAATGAACTGGCGATGGTACAGCTACGTTCAATAGTTCCTACCGGGTTCCCATATTCCTTAGACTAAGTATACCAGCATGGGATTTGGCTGGCTTCTGTTGACGCCGACCCACAGGCAATGGCAGGGAGGTGGAAGAGAGAGTTCCAACAAGTGAGGCGGATTCATCAAGTGGAAGAAAGAGGAAAGATCAGAGAGGAAAGAGGTGGGACGGCATAGAGAGATGTTCTATCAAAGAAGAAGGTGAAGAAGTAGCAGAAGTGTTCAGAGAAAATAGGAGTAAAATACAATATGAGACGTAATGAGCTAAGTATTATTTTTAGTTCTCTTCATGTTTCTGGTAAAAATTCATTTGAAATGATTGTGTCGAATTTGTATATATTTTCAATGCAAAAAGACCTTGAAGATTTTCCTTAGATGGAGTGTTGAACTTACCAGGGACGTGTTATGCTTATAACCAATCAGGAACGTGTTATGACCTACCAAGGTACGTACTATGACTAACCAGGGATGTGTTATGATCTAGGTACCAGGGACGTGTTATGCTTATGACCTATCAGGAACGTGTTATGACTTACCACTGACGTGTAATGCATATGACCTTCCAGGGACGTGTAAAGCATATGACCTACCAGGGACATGTTATGACTTACCAGGGATGTGTTATGCATATGACCTACCAGGGACGTGTTATGACTTACCAGGGACGTGTTAGGACTTACCAGGGATGTGTTATGACTTACCAGGGATGTGTTATGCATATGACCTACCAGGGACGTGTTATGACTTACCAAGGATGTGCTATGCATATGACCTACGAGGGACGTGTTATGACTTACCAGGGATGTGTTATGCATATGACCTACCATGGACGTGTTATGACTTACCAGGGATGTGTTATGCATATGACCTACCAGGGACGTGTTATGACTTACCAAGTATATGTTATGCATATGACCTACCAGGGACGTGTTATGACTTACCAGGGATGTGTTATGACTTACCAGGGATGTGCTATGCATATGACCTACCAGGGAGCAGGGACGTGTTATGACTTACCAGGGATGTGCTATGCATATGACCTACCAGGGACGTGTTATGACTTACCAGGGATGTGTTATGCATATGACCTACCAGGGACGTGTTATGACTTACCAGGGATGTGTTATGCATATGACCTACCAGGGACGTATTATGACTTACCAGGGATGTGCTATGCATATGACCAACCAGGGACGTATTATGACTTACCAGGGATGCGCTATGCATATGACCTACCAGGGACGTGTTATGAGTTACCATGGACGTATTATGACCTACCAGGGATGTGCCTTGCATATGACCTACCAGGGATGTGTTATGACTTACCAGGGACGTATTATGACTTACCAGGGGTGTGCGTTGCATATGACCTACCAGGGATGTGTTATGACTTACCAGGGACGTATTTTGACTTACCAGGGACGTATTATGACCTACCAGGGATGTGTTATGACTTACCAGGGATGGTTATGCATATGACCCACCAGGGACGTGTTATGACTTACCAGGGACGTATTATGACTTACCAGGGATGTGTTATGACTTACCAGGGATGGTTATGCATATGACCCACCAGGGACGTGTTATGACTTACCAGGGATGTGTTATGACTTACCAGGGATGGTTATGCATATGACCCACCAGGGACGTGTTATGACTTACCAGGGATGTGCCAGTGCTTGGCGGCAGGTATATCTCTTCTCAACGTCCACACACATGAGTTTGCGGATAAATTCCTTGGCAGAGTCGCTTATGTCGTCCCAATATGGAGAATCGAATTCAAACTCTCCTGGAAACACAATGAGAATGAATGGTCATCACTCAAGTCATAACAGCAGGAGAATAGTCAAGATGGAGTTTGCGTTCCGTGTTTTACTAGCGAATACAAACCTAAAACTTTCCACATAATGCATTAAATGTTGTCAACCATAGGAGTGCATTGACATAATGCATTGACATACCCATTGTTGAAAACGGAAATAAAACTGAACAAATTTCAGTTTTCAACGTATTTCAAATATTTATTAATTTACAATGGTTTACTGTACGAGTTAAATGTTTTTCGTTTTATTCATACAATTAAGTTAGGATAAGTTAGTACCTGATAATTTAAAGGACATAATAAACAATATAAGAAACATACATGAACATGGCTAAAGAGGACGATCAAACTTGTCTATTAAAATTTCTAAATTAAAAGTGTTTTGTCAGAAGAGAGAGTGAATAAAATAATTAGATCATAAGTATACCGAATATTCAAATTAAAATGAAAACTATCGATCAGGTACTTAAAAAGGAAAATTTTGTAATATAGAATTAAACTTTTGTTGAGTGTATGTAGTGTAATGCTAAAATAGCGAAAGATGCAATATAACAGTAATGTAGCGAACTTACAATTTACAAAAACGACTGTACAAATTTTGTAGCGAAATCATCTTTTTAGTTGATAATTTCAGCATACAATGCAAACAATTAATCCATTGATAAAAATTAAATCACTAGAGTACCTAGTCGACAGAATTTCATTAAAACTAGCTTTTGATGTAATAATGAATAAAATGTTTCTTTCAGTTTCTTTCACCTCATAGATATTTTACTGATATTTATATGCACTTTTTGTTTTTTATTTGTATATGTATTATTAGTATTTTGATGCAACTCCTCTGGAGTTTTGTTTCCTTCAATTCTACAATTCAATTGTTACAATCTCACTTAATAAAATCTCTTAATTAATCTCTACAATCTCTCATTTCACAAGCTCTACAAGAATGTTTCCATATACCCTGGGTCACAGGCGCGTAGGAATAGGGGGGAAAGGGGGGAACGGACCCCCCCTGTCTGGAGCCTGACCCCCCCTGCCAGAGATCCTGACCCCCCTGCTAGAGACTCTGACCCCCCTGCTAGAGATCCTGAACACATCCAGATATTCACAAATGTTGCAGAATGCACAGATTTGCTCCATTATGTGGCTGAATTCTTAAAATTTTCTCAAGTTTCGCAAAACTAATTGAACAGAGGTATTATCTATTGAGACAACTCATTTACTCATTTGTCCAACATGATCATCCTCAGGAATCAAATTAAATAATTACACGTTTAACTATAGATTCCAAAACACATACAGATTTTCCTTATTGATTGCTTATTGCTGTTGCTCTTGCAACCTTTTTCAAAGGTCGATTCCAAAATCAATTCATAATCGATTCTCTTACACTAGAATTCAAGTATTTCCCTGCGGGGCCATTTAGGATTTTGTCAAATAACACAATTTTATTTTGTCCCTTGTATCCCCAAGAATATTGCATAGGACACACATTTTAAATTTCTTTAAAAAAGATGCCAAAAAAGCGTCGAATTCGTTTTTTTTTATCAAGATGTAAAAAAATGCCCTGCGGGGCCATTGGGAATTCTATAAAAACAAGTTTTCTTAAGTTCTCACAGAATATTGCATATCACACATTTTACATTTCTTTGAGAAGAATAGCTTAAAATTCGATTATTTTCTATCAAAAATTCAAAAAAGGCCCTGGGGGTGAGTCCCCCAGATCCCTTGTAGCAGTGAACTATCTTTTCCTGACATCCATCGATCCCCTATAATTTTGACCCCCCCTGTCAAAATAAAGTTCCTACGCGCCTGCTGGGACATTCATTATCAATTAAATAATATCAAACAAAGCCTGACCCAACCCCCTCAATTGGGAACTCTTCCTAGTTGAAGAATGAATTAGAAGCGTGGAATATTGAAAGTATACATCTCTAGAATGCTGACAATCAACAAATTATTATTCTGTGATGAATAGTCATCAAGGAATCTGTATTCAAAGTCTGAATAAACGGAGTAGATTTTCGACCGCGTGAAAACGGCCTAATGGCCCTCTGATGTCAAAGGGCAGTTATAAACACATAAACACAATGTTAAATCACGATGGATCTAGTTACAAATAACATTGCTTTGCTGTCGACGTCAGCAGAGAGTCGATTTTCCAGACAATATGCTACTTGATATTTCAAAGCGAGATTATCAAATATCAATTAAAATATCTGCCTACGAAAGTAAAACAAATGTATTGATTACTTACGGTCTAGATTTTCATTGAAGAAAAATATTTTTTCGAGTCCTATTGAAAAATGGATCTTTCAACGTGATCTCAAAAACTTAATAGATCGAACCCAAGATGTCAGTCGTAGAATTGTTTTTGTGTTTTTATAAGTTGATGAAGTGAAACATTTGGCGCTGTCAACGCAGTCAAAATGGTACATTTTATATGTAAACAATACAAGATATATTCAAAATAAAATAATCGCTGTTTTGAACTTATCTAATAAATATATGTAAATGTAAAGATATAAAAATAATGAAGCAGTAATAGGCTGCAAACACACGGGAGAGCACACGGGAGAGCAACACACGGCAAACACACGGGCGCGTTTTTTTTTGCACGCCCAGCCGAAGCGTTCGAACGCCGGCGAGACGCCGAGAAGATACGTAGCATTGAGTCTTATGGGAGCGAACACACGAGGCGGTTATTTCACGCGGCGTTTTTTTCCACGCCGGCCAGACGCGACATGTCGCGTTTATTTTCCTGCCCACCCCGGAAGTCGTTAAAATGAAACACATTGGTTTAAATGAGAGCAAACACATGGGCGTTTATTTCACGCGACGTTTTTGTACAGCTGGCATTGCATGACCTTGACAGCTTCTAAAACCGTCGCGTTTTGCACGCCCTGTGTGTTCGACCAAGAAAAGCGTCGCGTGTTTTCTCATGCCCTGTGTGTTCGACCAAGAAAAACGTCGCGGTTTTTTCCACGCCGCGTCTGGGCAGGAAAAAACGCCTTGTGTGTTTGCAGCCTTACAAGAAATTAGCAACAATGTTATAAAATAATCTGACAACAACGAGAAACGCGACATAAAATGGTAAACAATGTTGTGTGATAGAAATATTGACCACGTCCACATTCGACGTCGGTATCCAGCCCTTGCAAAGCAGATCGAACTATTTGGAAAGATGATGTGGTAAAAATTAATAAAATCCTGTCGAAAGTTATCCTAAAATGTTGACAATTCCGTATTGTAATTCCTTTCGCTACAACGTAATTTAAATCCAGATTATGTCTCCGTCCCATCCCTAACGTGGCAGTATAATCATAGAGGTAATGATATTGTTTTACTTCCATTACATTTACACTATATTTTCAATATTGCATAGTACTGTCCATATTACAACTTATATTTATATTACTTTTATTCTTATTTATAAAATGTTACCACCTGTATGCCATACAGTTTGTAACTAATAAATCAATGTTCCGAATGTTCAAAATAATTATTTTCCTGAAATATTCCACTGCCACGTTAGGGTGCACCGGACTCTTTAACTCCATAGCAGCTCGAATCTGCAGTAAATATATATATATATATATAAAGTAGAATGTCTGTCTGTATGTATGTATGTATGTTCTTCATACATTTCTACACCCTTTGATCGATCTCCACCAAAATTGGCATGGAGTTTCTATGGGGTCCTGCGCACATCCTAAGGTACTTACCCCCACGCCAAACCACCCCTAATTGAAAAAAAACACCCCGATTGAAAAAATTACATTGACACTTTCGGCCATATACTCCTACACCATTGACCGACCTCAAGAAATTTTTGCACACAAGTAATTCGTCAACCTGTCCACATTTCAGGCTACTCTTCCAAACCACCCCTTATTGAAGAAATTCAGCTTAAAGGCAGGATGTACGAGAGATTATTTCACTTTTTAACATTATAAGGTGTACTAAAACTTACGAAACAATCTTCAGAATTTTCTACTCTCATGTCTCCCCTCCCCCCCTCCGCCTCCTCCCTCCGGCACGAGCAACGCCGGGCAGATTAGCTAGTATCAAATAAAATCGTTTTAGTAATTACCCTTTAAAATTTGTGCAAACAAATTGGCGTCGTTCTCGTCATAGAAGGGCGGATATCCACAGAGAAGGATGTATGAGATGACGCCTATGCTCCAGACGTCCACTGCTTTGCCATAGGGCTTCTGCGCCAAGACCTCGGGGGCTGCGAACAGACGGGGGCCATCAGGAGCTCGTTCAGGCACGACACACAGCGAGTAACACATAGAACATGCTTAGTAAAATACAAATATTTGAACAGAAACACTGGTATTGTCAAGAAATAAAAATAAAAAGAGTCCGCAATATTTCGCCGATGCGTTCGACCGGCTTTGTCAAGCGAGACTGCCTCGCTTGTCAGTCTCGCTTGACAAAGCCGGTCGACCGCATCGGCGAAATATTGCGGACTCTTTTTATTTTTATTTCTTGACAATCCAGTGTTTCTGTTCAAATATTTGTATTTTACTAAGTTGTTTCCTGGTATATTATCTTCTTCTTTGTGTTTATTTACATAGAACATGCGTTGTCAACACTTACCCACGTAGCCGGGCGTACCACAGGCAGTGGCCATTATGCCGGAGTCCTCCATTTTAGACAGGCCAAAATCACTAATCATTATTTTACTGTCTTCGTCCGGGCTGTAGTACAATAGGTTCTCGGGCTGTGGAGAATATCAGGTGAGTTAAAGAGTGACATGTGTGACATGGCAAGTGGTTGGATGGGAACTAGAACGAGACAGAATCAAGTATACATTTTATTGAAACCATACCACAACAATTAGCAACACCCTTGTCCCTTACAGTATGGTATACAAGGGCGTATTTAGGATAACATTTCGGGTGGGGGGGGGGGACCCCTAGACAATTTTGGATCAAGGTCATTCGTTTTGGTGCAATTTTGAATCGCAGTAGATCTATTTTTGGGAAATAATACCAAATTTCCAAAAATTGGTCTAAGAGGTTTAAGAGTAGGTAAATGATTGAACTTATCAGCATGCAAGTCCGGGGCGCGTCTTTCCATACCCTAATCGAGCCCAACTCAATACAACTGTTTAGAGACTAAATAACTGAACAAAATATTTTCTAGCAATTCAAATTATTTTATGTCGTCATTCAAGAGACTTCCTTCTGAAAATTCTTAGTACCTTAGGTAGTTACCTAAGCACCTAAACACCTGGTACCTGATTTGTAACACAAAAACACTTATTAACAACCATCTTAAATTGGTATATTGGACCTACAATAAACCTAGCTGATAATATTAGGGAATCTATTCTGATCAAAACATTCGTTGGTATTAATGCGAAGTCCAAACGTAGATACTTGGGGTACATCGTACTTTTGCGTATGCTTATGGTGTTGACCTGAAAATGTGGTCATAATTTAATTTTCATGATTATTATTATTATTGATTAAACCAAACCTCTTCTGCTGATTTTGTTTCGCCTTGCTTATAATCAAATGTATTTTTGTCTAGTGTCCGATTTTTGTTATCCAGAAATGTGTATCTCCTTATAAAGTGTTTAAATCTACTTTCCGAACAATGCTATTTACTTTAAAACTGTCAACAATTATGTGAGTAAAACCTCAAATATTTCGGAGACACCTAACTTAGCTGCTTCATTACGAATGGGAGTAATAGAATGATTGGTTATACCGAATAGATTCGGCGTTAAATGCGCGTAAAATGCAAATATTCAAATCAATGAGTTGGGCTCGATTAGGGTATGGAAAGACGCGTCCGGCGTGCATAGTCCCGGAGATTTTTGAGAATCTTAACGCAATTCAAAGCATTTTATTAGGTATTTGTTTTGTTCAAATATTATTTTAAATTTGCATTTTTTAGATGAAGCCCTGATTTCGAAGGGGTAGCCTCCCGCCCCACCCCCTTAATACGCCCTTGATGGTATACATATGTATTCTTAATTGGAGCTCCATTTGACTTCCCCAAATGCACAACTCGCGACTCTTTTTAACGGTAACCTAATATTTTCGACCGGCTACAAATATTCGAAGAAATATTTCCTACATTACCTTCAATCCTCTTGCGGTTTTAATTAACATTTAAAGTCTAATATGATAAGACCCGATTTCATGTCCACCTGTGTTACATCTAGAAGAGTTGAACTTCAATCAAGAATAATTGTATAATACGGTAAGGGGCGAATATATCTTGCTATAGTAGCATGTAATATCGTTTCATTAATTGGCACGAAGTAACCCTGGTACCCCTTTAAGTAGGTTGACGGTATTCTTGAGTTGTGTTCAGGGCACATGTTCACATAATTGCGTCATTTTTCTTATAACTAATCACAAGTCCAGAAACAGCTGACGGCAGATTTGCGAACACGTCTAACGCAAGCGTGGCAACGTCTATGTTGGCGAGATTGTTGGCTATTCCTACGAGTTAGGGCTTAGGGTTAGTGAGGTAGGCACTAGACAGCGTATAGATTAGCTCGCAGCTAGGACCTGGTTCAAAGCACCGTGGTTCACAGCGAGGCAACTTCACATTTGGGCTCGCCAGCTGGGTATTGATTTTTCTAAATGAATCGCAATAGTATTGCACTCTCTGTACCACATTTACAATATACGTGGAAATCTCAAACGGTTTAGAACCAATTACTCCGTTCAAATTCAAATGAAAAGAAATGCCACGATCATTTCGTTCCTAGAAGCTACAAATAAAAAAACACCTAATTATCAAGTAGTAAAGTTTCATGGTACCTTGAGTGAGGTTACCAGGGCGACTTTTTGTCGCTATTAATTGATCTGTAAGTAGTTGGTAAATTGTCTTACTTTCAGGTCCCGATGGACAACGCCTTGTTGATGCATGTAGTCGACAGCCTCCAACACTTGCCGGATCAAATCAGACGCGTCCTTTTCAGTGTACGAACCTTTCTCGACGATCCGATCAAATAGCTCTCCGCCGGTCACCCTGCAATCAAGACCATATCATCGCATGGAACCGCATGGAACCGCATGGAACCGCATCTACATCGAACAGCGCGACACCCATCATCCGGCTAATTGCGATCAGCGGCAACGGCAAGCGATGATGCAATCGCCACGGCGGTGTCCAATGCGGTGTCCAATGCGATGTCGGTGTGCGAGTGCGTGTCAAACTAGCCCCATCAAGGTGAATGATGGCGATTCATTCGTTCAAGTTATTTTAAGGTTTGACTCGACTGAAATTCACTAAACAGAGATCTTACTTGCTAATGTAATAGACTTCAGGCTACGAAACTATTTTAAACGGATCTTTTTTGTAAGTAGCCTCACTTCGAATTTCAATTTATACACGTACAATCCCAACATGCCGGCACCATCACAACCCAGCACGCGGCCGGTACCGGAACCATGCTGGCACCATCACAGCCCAGCACGCGGCCGGTACCGGCACCATGCTGGCACCATCACAACCCAGCACGCGGGCGGAACCGGCACCATGCTGCACCATCACAGCCCAGCACGCGGCCGGTACCGGCACCATGCTGGCACCATCAAGGCCCAGCACGCGGCCGGTACCGGCACCATGCTGGCACCATCACAACCCAGCACGCGGCCGGTACCGGCACCATGCTGCACCATCACAGCCCGGCACGCGGCCGGTACCGGCACCATGCTGGCACCATCACAGCCCGGCACGCGGCCGGTACCGGCACCATGCTGGCACCATCACAACCCAGCACGCCGCCGGTACCGGCACCATGCTGGCACCATCATAGTCCAACACGCGGCCGGTACCGGCACCATGCTGGCACCATCACAACCCAGCACGCGGCCGGTACCGGCACCATGCTGGCACCATCACAGCCCGGCACGCGGCCGGTACCGGCACCATGCTGGCACCATCACAACCAAGCACGCGGCCGGTACCGGCATATTACAGGCCAGCACGCGGCCGGTACCGGCACAGTAAAGCCAGCACACAGCTGATACCGGCATCATGTGGCACCATGACGGCATGGCTAATGGCTGGGCCCAGTACGCGGCCGGTACCGGCAACATGCTACCAGCACTCGGGCTGTTTACTGAGATATCATTTGTCATTTGTCATCATTTGTCAGCTTTTTAACCACTCAAATGAATAAAAACGTGAAAAATAGTTTGCGCCTTGCATTTCTTGACTCCTACTATTAAATAATTTAAAATCTAGACGTAAAGGTAACATCCCAATATTGTTTCATCTTTGAGATGAGTTTGAGCATAAATAATGTTTTATTTGGTGGTCTTATTTATAAGGGCGACTCAAGAAATAGTTACAAAAAGTTTTTGTCAAATTATGAATAATTCGAATGCTTGAAAATTTGAAACGATAGCTATTAGGACATATGACGAGATTTTACCTCGACTATTTTAATATACAAATATAATATTTTACAAACCACGTCACAAATCACAAATATGACAATCTTAAATAAATGACCAATAACACAATAACAGAAATACAATAATATGTCTAGGGGTAATTAAAAATAGCACTGAGGCATAACAAGAAATTACCATGAGGTTTTCAATATCGGGGAATGTCCTAAGTAAACGACACAACACAACGTGATTCTAATTGCAACGTTGCTGCTAGCGCCAATGACCGACACGACTAGTGACTAGTGACTAGTGACTAGTGACTAGTGACTAGTGAGAGGTTACTACTGGCTGCGAGTGATTCAGAAGCAGAGGGAAACTCAACCGGCACCGTGTGCAATGGAAATGTCATGTGCGTGCAGCAGAAGTACTTACAATTGCATTATGAGGTAGACTTTATGCTTGTCTTCAAATGTCTCCAATAATTGCACAATATTTGGATGCTTCAACCTGGAACAAAAAGTTAAAAGGAAATAATTAGAAACAGGAATGCATTATTCATAAGGTCGGGGACAGGCTAAGTTGAACCCGCGCTAGCAGGGGTTGGCCTACACCTGGCAATGCTAAACAGGGTTCATCTTTGCCTGTCACCGACCATAGAACTACAATGACACATATTGTTCGAATAAAATTAAATAACAAACTAATTATAAACAAATAATGGAATAATAAACAACTAGAACAAACTGAATATCAATACGACGACTGGTATGATGTGAAAAGTATCTGGCTGAGCAGGGACTCGAACAGGAAGCTCTACTTGGCTTGCCGGGCGAGCGCTCTATCAACTGCACAAACACGGGACACAATATCAAGTGGAGGGGTAAAAAGTCTATCAGTCACATTTTGGCCGTTTTCAGCAAGGACCGATTTTCCACTAATTCAAATACGCTCTATTTAATGCGACGTGTATAGTGTGGTCCAGTGAATTCCTTCACAATTCCAGTGTAAAAACTCCCTGAGTCCGTAAAAATCTCTATGTCCAAGGCTGACAACTATATTTAGAGGTAAGTTAGACCAATAAAGTATTATTTTACGTTATTGTTACATATTTACATGATTTCTATAGTTTCATTCATACACACACCAAATTGTAGGTACACTTGGCCAAACAAAAATTGATCGTTCAATAAATCTGATAGGCTGATAAATGTAAGATCGCACCATCAGAAGTCAGTCTAAGCGATCTCATTGTCTCACTATAGTAGGTGACCTCACATTTCAATGATAATAACAAGCTTTGATGAGTTATGACTTATGGGACAAGACCAGCAGTCATTCAAATTTGTTCAACGATCAATTTTTGTTTTGCCGGGTGTACGTAATTAAATGATTGAATACTATGCATGAGATAACATAGCCCGACTTTTCACTTTTCTGATCAGAGACTAATCAGTAATCGATAAACTGTTAATCACATTATATCAATGTAAACATCATATCAAAGAAAATAAAGTATATTTCTTATAATTATCTAATTAGAAATTTTTATTAGTTTAACCCATGTAAAAAGGCTTCAATTTAGTGAATTCTCAACCCGTTCGCTCAAGCAACAGCCATTCTACTTCCTACCTCAACCCGTTCGCTCAAGCAACAGCCATTCTACTTCCTACCTCAACCCGTTCGCTCAAGCAACAGCCATTCTACTTCCTACCTCAACCCGTTCGCTCAAGCAACAGCCATTCTACTTCCTACCTCAACCCGTTCGCTCAAGCAACAGCCATTCTACTTCGTACCTCAACCCGTTCGCTCAAGCAACAGCTATTCTACTTCCTACCTCAACCCGTTCGCTCAAGTAACAGCCATTCTACTTCCTACCTCAACCCGTTCGCTCAAGTAACAGCCATTCTACTTCCTACCTCAACCCGTTCGCACAAACAACAGCCATTCTACTTCCTACCTCAACCCGTTCGCTCAAGTAACAGCCATTCTACTTCCTACCTCAACCCGTTCGCTCAAACAACAGCCATTCTACTTCCAACCTCAACCCGTTCGCTCAAGCAACAGCCATTCTACTTCGTACCTCAACCCGTTCGCTCAAGCAACAGCCAAGCCATTCTACTTCCTACCTCAACCCGTTCGCTCAAGCAACAGCCATTCTACTTCCTACCTCAACTCGTTCGCTCAAGTAACAGCCATTCTACTTCCTACCTCAACCCGTTCGCTCAAGCAACAGCCATTCTTTTCCTACCGGTTCCTACCTCAACCCGTTCGCTCAAGCAACAGCCATTCTACTTCCTACCTCAACCCGTTCGCTCAAGCAACAGCCATTCTACTTCCTACCTCAACTCGTTCGCTCAAGTAACAGCCATTCTACTTCCTACCTCAACCCGTTCGCTCAAGCAACAGCCAAGCCATTCTACTTCCTACCTCAACCCGTTCGCTCAAGCAACAGCCATTCTACTTCCTACCTCAACTCGTTCGCTCAAGCAACAGCCATTCTACTTCCTACCTCAACCCGTTCGCTCAAGCAACAGCCATTCTACTTCGTACCTCAACCCGTTCGCTCAAGCAACAGCCAAGCCATTCTACTTCCTACCTCAACCCGTTCGCTCAAGCAACAGCCATTCTACTTCCTACCTCAACCCGTTCGCTCAAGCAACAGCCATTCTACTTCGTACCTCAACCCGTTCGCTCAAGCAACAGCCATTCTACTTCCTACCTCAACCCGTTCGCTCAAGCAACAGCCATTCTACTTCGTACCTCAACCCGTTCGCTCAAGTAACAGTCATTCTATTTCCTACCTCAACCCGTTCGCTCAAGTAACAGCCATTCTACTTCCTACCTCAACCCGTTCGCTCAAGTAACAGCCATTCTACTTCCTACCTCAACCCGTTCGCTCAAGCAACAGCCATTCTACTTCGTACCTCAACCCGTTCGCTCAAGCAACAGCCATTCTACTTCCTACCTCAACCCGTTCGCTCAAGCAACAGCCATTCTACTTCGTACCTCAACCCGTTCGCTCAAGTAACAGCCATTCTACTTCCTACCTCAACCCGTTCGCTCAAGTAACAGCCATTCTACTTCCTACCTCAACCCGTTCGCTCAAGTAACAGCCATTCTACTTCCTACCTCAACCCGTTCGCTCAAGTAACAGCCATTCTACTTCCTACCTCAACCCGTTCGCTCAAGTAACAGCCATTCTACTTCGTACCTCAACCCGTTCGCTCAAGTAACAGCCATTCTACTTCCTACCTCAACCCGTTCGCTCAAGTAACAGCCATTCTACTTCCTACCTCAACCCGTTCGCTCAAGTAACAGCCATTCTACTTCCTACCTCAACCCGTTCGCTCAAGCAACAGCCATTCTACTTCCTACCTCAACTCGTTCGCTCAAGCAACAGCCATTCTACTTCGTACCTCAACCCGTTCGCTCAAGTAACAGCCATTCTACTTCGTACCTCAACCCGTTCGCTCAAGCAACAGCCATTCTACTTCCTACCTCAACTCGTTCGCTTACAATCACATAATTCTGGATATGTTTGATCTACTGAATACTACTGAATACTGAATACTGGTACTGAATATTTTCAAAATAAATGTAAAGAAAATGAATTTTTAAATCACGGTAATATGCACTAAATCAACTTATGATATCAATTTTTTCGACCTCTTTTCATTTTCGAGCACTTTTTATCGCTTAATTTCCACAAAAATCCTACGCACGCAACTGGATTTGATTATAATCAACAAAATATGCATTATAAAATATGGTAATTGTGTAGCACATTTTGTTTTAAGTTTATCGAAAGCAATATGTCTCATGTTGATTGGCTCAATCTTGACTATGTGTATACGTGGAGTCATTCGATTGGTTTGCATGACATGGTTCGACTAATTGCATATACCAATGTTATACTCAATCATACTGGAGAGTGCACAAGATCGGAGACAAATGTTTCATGTGAAAGGTATGCGGTGCTACTGGCGTAACTTTGATGTTGTGGGGGCCGGCAGGGCTAAGGGGGTTCCAAAATGTGGATCGAGCGAATAGGACAAAGAACAAAAATATTGATTATCGATAGTAATGAAAGTAGTACCCTGTCAATTGAAGAATTCAGATGATCAAATCGACGAAAATGTGTGTTTAAATCGCGTTAATGCACTAATTTCTATCGTGAAATTCCAACTTGTTCCGGGCCTGCGTGTGCCTGTGATAGCCTGATAGGCCCTACCCTAGACCCAAATCAGACCAGAAGAAATAATATTTTACCTTCTACCATTACCTACCTAGTACTATACAAAAACCCACGGCACGCAACTGGATTTATAATCATCGAAAATGTGTCAAAAAGTAGTTTAAAAATTAACACAAAAAAATTCATATATTTAAATATATTTAAATATTTTTTATTTATATAAAGAGGCGATTAAAAAAGTAGCGGGCCCTAAAAATATCCTGGGGGGGGGGGGTCCAAATTTACTCCACCCACTGTGTGGTAAAGAAACTTTTCTCTAAAATGTGTGTCTTAATGTTCAGGGGATCACTTCTCGAAACAGATCACGTCATAACTCCAAGTTATGATAAAATAAGTATTTGTCCTATCTCTCACCATGTTAATATTATGACTTTTCGTCATATCTTGACGTGTTACGGTTTCGAGAATAGGGCCCCCAGCTAGCATACTTTGTGTTTCGGTCATCAAATATGAAGTATTGGGATGTATACCAAACAATCAGAAATGAAGGTATTTCAGATTCAGAATTAAGGTATCAGATTTGAGGTATTTTGACGATTGTTCACTTTGTAAATGATTAATAAGCCTACATTCTCAACAGAGCCAGGCTCCACTAGTGAGAATGTAATATAGAGAACGGAGGAGAGGAAACCCGGTACCGGCATGTATAGCCTACTCCTGACTAAAGATACCAAGGGGGCCAACGGCATGACGTCCCATCCGAAGGACGGTGTAACATTCACAGCTCGGGCCTCCACAACCCGCGCCGTCGAGAGACTGATAACAGGTGGAGGGAGGTCGTCACACTAAAGCCCGTCTTCCATCATTGCGATATTTTCGTCGCAATGTTGCTTTGCGGCACGATTTTTCAGTCACCGTCTTCCATGAATGCGATGTTTTCGCCGTCGCGTCATGTATTTCCGACTCCCCCATTTGTCCAGAGGTTGTTCAGCGGTAACCGCGCATGCGCACAACGCTGCGATAGAAAATCGCTGCGTTGGTTGTTGAAGTTGGTTCTACTTTCAGCGACGATCCGCAGCGATTCTCGTGACGTCATGCGATGCTGCGATTCGAGCGCTGATTGGCTGAGAGACCACGTTGCGGCTGCGAATTCGCATTGCGATGAAAAAACGCAATCATGGAAGACGGGCTTAACCCCCAAACACCCCAGTCTCTCTGACCCAACGGCAGCAACTGGCAAGTCAGAGTTGAACGGTCACCCATCCAACCACTGACCGCGCTCAATGTTGCTTAACCTCGGTGATCTAACGAGAACCGAGGTATCCAACACACCAGCCGTTGATCATTGAAATTAGCGTACCACTGGGCCAACTTGGTCTGTAAAACATGATATCACATTCGCTTGCATTCCACATTGAGCACTTGATCCGCGCTACCGGTATACTTTCACGCGTTAAAATCAAACTTGTCGCGAAATATCAACTACCTCTGTGAAATTCAAATATCTGGAGCATTGAGATCCTTTTTCATTCATTTCGACTGAAGATAGGAAACATGAAGAACATGAAATAATAACATCGGGCACTCAGGGGGATGACCGATCAAGCGTGTCAAGCCAGGTATGTATTTCAGACAAACAAATGTATTCTAAAAATATTAATTACTTAAAACATTGAAGAACACCTAGTAAAAGCCATTAAAATGGGTGGAAGAAATGATTTGAAATTGTAATCATGATTAGATAAAAGACAAACTTAAGAGGGCTTGGTAGTGAGCGTGGCCTTGACGAGTTTTTTAATCGATTTTTATCAATATCTTTTTCCAGTGTAATTGTTAATTTTCGGGTTCTAAACACCTGTTGGACAAAATAAAACTAATAACTTATTCCAAACTATGAAATTATTTTCATTGAACTGTTCTGAATTCACGTCCATAGCCCCATTTTGTTAACAATTACACTGGAAAAAGATAATGATAAAAATCGATTAAAAAACTCTTCAAGGTCAAACTCACTACCCAGCCGTCTTAAGATTATCACTTGATACATGTTTAATTTTTTGCTTCGTTATTTAGTAATAATTAGTTGATTTTTGGTGAAATATGGTCTATTTTCTTGTCTCGCTATGGGTGCCGTGTGAAATTAAATGTTAAAAATGTGCCAAGTGATAACCCTAAGTTTGTCTTTTATCTAATCACGATTAAAATTTGAGACTCCAATCGTATCGGAAATTTTATAGTTTTGACCGGTTTTGTTGAATATCCAGCGCCTAATTAACAAGTCACGAAGCATAAATGAAAAAGTGCTACTAATATACAATCAGACTGATCATGTGAACATTATATCAAAGTTACACCCCCTTATACCCCATCTACACGCTCACTTTAACAGAGGACTATAGTAGCCTCTCACTTTAAGTATACCGTGTAGATGATGAAAGATGATCAAGCCTCCCATGTTTTAACATGGGTCGTCATTTAAATGTATGTTTAACATACTCTATTAAAGTGAGCGTGTAGAAGGAGTATTATGAAACAATTTATTTTCTCTCAATTTGATAAAACGGCCGAGCGCTTGCACCCTTAAGTTTAAATGTTGCATTTTAATGCAAGCGGCAAGAAGGAACATAACCTCACTTCCGAGCAACACGTTTGTTTGTTAGCTATTAGGTACTATTAGTATTACGCAATATTAGTTACTAGCTCGTTTTTTTATGCATATGTTATGCATGTTGCGTATTGTGCCCGGCGCAGCAACCCTTCGATAGATTCCAATTCCATCATGTAAGCCAATTGAGAGGTATGGAACACGGAAAAGGTTGGCTGAATGGCTGTGTGGTAACGCTCGGAACTTGTATTCCGGAGGCCCGGGTTCGATTCCCGCAGCCGTCCTTCCTCACTGGGGTTTTTTCGTGGTTTTCCCTCAGTCGACAGGCAAATGCTGGGAAGGTACCCTACAATTAGGCCACGACCGCCTCTTCCCACCTTCAATCCTTACCCACTCTTCACCATCATCTCCCAATCGTCATCATAATCATTCATCTGTCGCCATTAGCCTCGCTGCAGAACAGTGCGACCTTAAGAGGCAAACGGAAGCAAACGGGAATCGCACGGTTCGTCAGAGCGTTTTTTGAAATTTTGTCTTCCCACTAAATAATTTTAAAAATACAGATAGTAACGACCCACTACAGCCTAATAGACTAAATAATGCCACACACTGGAGTTCATTATGACTTCTGGTACGACCTTAAAGTGTTTAATACGCAACACTTTGCGTATACTCTGAACACTTTGAGGTCGTACCAGAGGTCATAATGAACTCAAGTGTGCGGCATTATTTAGTCTATTAGGCTGTAGTGGGTCGTGACGTTGGGTCGTTACTATCTGTATTTTTAAAATTATTTAGTGGGAAGACAAAATTTAAAAAAAAAACGCTCTGACGAACCGTGCGATTCCCGTTCGCTTCCGTTTGCCTCTTAAGCCCCAGACAAAAAAAAGAGGTATGGAACACAAATTACTTGAAATAACTAGTTTTGGAACGCTTCTGTCAGCTAATTCTCGGAATTCGATCCGAGCAAGCGCGTTTAGAAATTAGGGTGTTTATGGCGAGGGTCTAAAATGCGAGCAAACCTTTGTACACATTTGCAACGTTTTGTTGAGATCGGTCAAATGGTTTCGGAGTATGAACATTGAACGGACGTGAATATTTTATTTTTTAAATGTTTCAATTAGGGGTGGTTTTGGGGGATGGGTGCTCTTTCACGTAGAATGTCCACACAACATTTGTTTCAGATCGGACAAAGCAGTGGCGTAGGAACCGGGGGGGGGCAAGGGGTGCAATGCCCCCCCCCCCCAACTTTCAGGGAAGAGGGGCAAAGGGGGGCAAAAAAAATTATTAATTTTTTAATAGTAATAATTTAAGAATTTAATATGTCAAATCGACCAATATTTGTGTTTAAATCGCGTTAAAATGCATTAAATTCATATTGAAATTCAAAAATTTTCCCGGCCTGCGCGGCCCACACCCGCGTATTATATTCTAATGCCCTTTCCAGACTCAAATAGGACCTGAAGTTATATTATTTTACCTTCTACTATTACCTGCCATTATACTACAAAAATCCCCAGCATATGTAGGTAACTGGATTTACAACTAAAAAATGTCAGAAATGTTTTTAAAAATATATATTTTTTTATTTTTTTATGCTTGACACTTTCATAATTATTGTAACTCCAGTTGCGTATGCTGTGAATTTTTGTAGTAATGATAGTAGTTAGTATTACTTTTCGTACTTTATTACTAGGAATTGGAGTCATCATTATTAGTACTTCATTTTGTAAATAAAACAAATTTTCACTACCATTCTAGTCATATTAAAACGATTTAAAATAGCATTTCTACGCCATTCAACCTCTAATTATCCAAAATTTTCGCCGCCGGCGGCTGGGGCTCTCGCCCCAGACCCCTTCTTGTTGACGAGAATTTCTTTTCTGGCGTGATTCCTTGCCTCCCCTAACTTTGAAAACGTTCCTACGCCACTGGGACAAAGGATGTACGAATGCTTAGAGTAGATACATACAGACATACATTCTATTTGATTACAAAGTTATACGGTAAAACTTTATGATTGTGATTGCACAATACCATATTTATAATGAGAAATTGCCTTGGTACCTACGTAATAACAGGGTAATAGCATCGTAGAAGATAATATATTGGTTATTACTAATTATATTGTTTTAAAGGAATAAAGTTTGCCGGTATCAGGATTCGGCTTTGTACCAACTCGGAGGTAAACATTCGTGACAATTCGTAATAATTCCTAAATATCGTTATAGCTGTAACATTCGAATGATGAAAAATGTGAAAATGAATTGCGCGTGCGCCCAAACACTAATTCAAGTTAATGGACCTCTATTCAGCTTTGGTCGAGTTTGGGTACAAGTATTGCATTTGGAAGTAGGTGTAATTACAATTCTATACAAAATTAGCTCCGTTAATTATTTTGCACATTTTTCATAACTCGAATGAATCTTGAATCGTTGAATCGTTGCCAAACAATTCTTTGTGTGGGATTTTGCTGACAAAGCACGCCGCCTCATTCTTACGTATATTCTACCAAGGTGAAATTCTTCACGCGTCCGGCCGAGATCGTCTTATATTTTACCTGATTGCAAGGAGACCTGACACAGTACAGCCAGGGATGGGCAGTATCTAAGATACAAGTATCTTAGATACGTATCTTGAGATACAATAGTATCTTAGTATCTGTATCTTAGATACTTTTTAGTAAAGTATCTTATTAAAGTATCTAAGATACATTTTTAAAGTATCTTGAGTATCTTATTTTTCCAAGATACTTAAGATACTTTTAAACTAAAAATGGTCAAAATTTTCCCAATATTTTGGCAAACAAATACCTGAAACTCCATTATAAAGTTCATTCACGATTAGAATAGCAAGTCGATCACGTCGTTCATTGGTCGGTCACATGAACACTGCCCTGTCAATGGCAAGACTTTCTTCTTTGTATTATTGAAATTGTATAAAGTATGTGAAATACACACTTTTTAATAGTAGAAAATATTAGAAAACTTAAATAAAATCGATTTATCTTTATCTACAGTCGTCTTGTACATATTCTTTGATAATTGATATTTACATGTGTAGGTTTACAAATGCTCGCTTGACTACAGTAGTACACGGGCTTGCTATTCTAATCGTGAACGAACTTTAGACGATTTTCTGAGAATGGTACATTAGGTGTCTGGGCAAGCATACCCTGAGATCTCAATCTAATTTCCTGTGGACTTTCTGAAGAAAAATAAATAATTTTAATGACTATGTTATCACCTAAAAGAGTTTAAAAAATTCTGAATTGACTATATTTTTCCCCGACTCTTAATTCTCCATTTGTTTTGAAGTATCTTGTATCTTAAGTATCTTCAAGATACTATAGTATCTTGTATCTTAAGATACTCTTAAATAAAAGTATATTGTATCTTGTATCTTGAGAGCAAATTATCAAGTATCTTGTATCTTGTATCAAAGATACTTTTTTTAAGTATCTTGCCCATCCCTGAGTACAGCAATATGCTTTTGATCTAGTCGTATATTAAATGCACACACTCACACATGATCTGATCGCAAAAAGAAGCAAACGTGTGTATATATACAGCTATAATCTGATCAAGTGCGCCTCTGGACATCGACGGAAGCATTCAGTGCTTGGCTCAAGCTTTAGCAGTAGATTAGATATTATTGTTTAACGGCGCGTCAACGACGAAGGTTATATTGCGCACATAAATTTTTACTTTATAACTTTGTTGAATAAAGTGGAGGACATGGGGAGGGGTCGATCTAACGGGCCCGATCCGGGGGAGTCCAGCACTGGTGGGAAGGCCAGGCCAGAAGGGGGACGGACCGAGGGGTGTAAGGATTCTGGGCGGCGGAACCCGATTTCAGGGGAATCACCAATTCGAGGGGGAAGGCCGGCCCGAGGGGAACGCAAATTAAGGGAGGGCATGGATAGGTCGACCCTGGCTGCTCTTTGTCTGGACCTCACCACTGCTCTGTCCGGCATGGGTAGCCCTTACACATGAGCATATGCTCGCCGGCGTAGCTGCAATGGGTCATTGGCCAACACAAACCCCACCACCGCGATAAGGTGGCAGCCGTCGGTGGGGCTTTAGCAGTAGAACGAGTCCCATAGAGCGGAAGTCAATGCTTTAGAAGCATAGAATTGCTTGAAAGTTTTAGCGATATTTGTGAAATATTACCTCCGATGTTTACCTTCGAGTGCAGCCATTTGTGAATGAGGCTCCAGACGCATAACCTGCATTCATGTTGTTTGGAAGCTGTGTGGAAACTACATCCGCCATCATCGCAAGTAGCAACCAAGTCTTCTAATTGCAATGTTCTCTGAGCGCGTTGATATTGATCAAAGCATTTCTATGTAATTACCGTGTCAATTCGCATTTGCACGGCTCTTGTACTGACATGACACAAAACCGAGCTGCCTTTCTGCGCTCGAACCAATATGTCAGACGCATTGGAGATTATATAGCTAATATTAATTATCAGTATTACGAACGCAGATTTCAAAGACAAGTCCAATAATCATCAGTTGCCATTTCACTAAATTTACTAAGGTTTACCCTTCGAGCGCAATTTAGTCACGTAGGTATAACTGCACAAGATCATATCCGTGACTTTACATTTGCATTTGAGTCTATTCATGGTACACCCACGACTTAATAATTGATGGAAAACGGTTAAGTTGGAAGCTTAATGAATTGAGAAATTCTAATAATCAAACCCTCCAACCCCACATGCTCATCATGATTTTACCTCAGTGCAGTCGTCGGGATAATCAAGTTTTGAAAAAGGAATTAGAATTTCGCAAGAAATTTACGAGTCCGCAATTTATGAACAATTTATGAGCAATTTATGAATTATCTAGTAAAATTATCTAGACATCTTGAATGATCGAAATACTTCAAATTTTGGAATAAAAGGAATTGTTGTAAAGGCGTTCAGGGATTAATGCATTCATTGATAAAATACAGGAATTGTTGAATATTTGGCCAAAGGACCTATTCTTTGAAGTAGACGCTGGCGAATCTAGGATTTAGATCAAGTTATTCCTTTTTGTCCGACAAAATCCCTGTGCCTTTTTGCTCCACATCACGCATGTCCTATAACATCTAGATGCATCTCTTCGAAAATGTTAACAAGCTATTAACATGGCTTGAAGACGAGAAGATCACATTATATCTAGATCAAGCTATTAACATGGCTTGAAGACGGGAAGATCAAGCTATTAACATGGCTTGAAGACGGGAAGATCAAGCTATTTACATGGCTTGAAGACGGGAAGATCAAGCTATTAACATGGCTTGAAGACGGGAAGATCAAGCTATTAACATGGCTTGAAGATGGGAAGATCAAGCTATTAACATGGCTTGAAGACGGAAAGATCAAGCTATTAACATGGCTTGAAGATGGGAAGATCAAGCTATTTACATGGCTTGAAGATGGGAAGATCAAGCTATTAACATGGCTTGAAGACGGGAAGATCAAGCTATATAACATGGCTTGAAGACGGGAAGATCAAGCTATTAACATGGCTTGAAGGTGGGAAGATAAAGCTATTAACATGGCTTGAAGACGGGAAGATCAAGCTATTAACATGGCTTGAAGACGAGAAGATCAAGCTATTAACATGGCTTGAAGACGGGAAGATCAAGCTATTAACATGGCTTGAAGACGGGAAGATGGCTTGAAGGAGTGACTGGTTCGAAGTGTGAATGCAAAGTTATTCGGTGATAGCTCACCGATTGAGCTGAGAATATGTACAAAGCGGCAGTGACTTGGCTATACAGGACAAGGCTATGCAAATAAGGACTGGGATTACAGACGGGAAAGGGAAGGGATTAAAGGGATCTAGGCAGAGCCAGTCACGGACAATATGTATTCAGAGATTCAGATCAAACGGCGTTCATCAAATATGCAAGAAATGTACAAATAACGGCGGACTAATTTCTTAGTTATTTGGACTAGAAAGCGATAATTGAAATAGAACGATGTTACAAACTGAGTGGAAAATTAATAAAAATAAAATGTCGTTTTAAACACGCTTTAAAGAAATTGTGCGGATATCTGATCCGAGTCCACCCAACCATCAAAACCATCCATGAGCAATGTGAATTCACAGCATTTACCCTTAATTCATGAAAACTAAATTCATATTGTTACTTGAAAGAGATAAACAATGAGACCTGAAGAAGTCATAAAGCGTATATAATGGATAGACAAGGTGAAACTTTTAATTTTAATGAACATTCGATAGTTCTGGAGAAATTATGTCAAATTTAGGGTCAGAACAATATTCATGCTGAAATTGCTTATTTTCAAGTAATGTTTTCTTTGGATAAAAAATTTAGTGAGCAAATTTGAGAAAATTGATCAGCAATCATCTAATGAAGAATGTTGCTCGATGATATAATCATATCCTCTACTAGTTCAATAAATAAATTGCAGTTTTGAGAAACTATAAATCATTGAAGTGTTGTAAAATGCGAGGCAGATGATAAAATTGCATCATCAACAAAGCACATGAAATATTATCTAGGAAGAAGAGAGTGATATTCCTAGATATTATGATAGAAACCCTACTCTGGACGACGCCGGTACTAAATATAAAAACATTTTTATATATATATATATATATATATCTTTTGTTGATAATGGATACCCTGGCAGAGTGGTAAGTAGGCTTCTGAGTAGAGACAAACAATTGGAGACAGTTGAAAACTATTTGTATGGAGTATTATGGCGATTTTTCGGAGATGGCTCGTAGGGTTTTGGCGCGTTACAACAAAAATCTGTATTTAAATCATCATTGTCTTTGAGAAGTGTTCTTTGCCAAACAAAACCCCTGGATGCGGTACAGAATTCAAAAGATAAAGACGGGTATGTGGGAGAGACAGGAAGACCCCTTATTAGTGTCCGCATAAAGGAGCACCGTGATAACGTTAAAGCACATACAATTTCAACGTCTTTAGTAGCTGAGCATGTGTGGGTGAATTGCTATAATTTTGATTTTGAATTAGTCGGCCCAATGTATAAGGAAAATATTGTAGCAAACGTAAATTTATTGAGTCAGCCTTTATTACCTGAATGGACAATAACGTGTTGAGTCAGAGCAGTTGCTTGTTCCCTGCCAACTGGATTACGTTATTACAGCCATGTGTAAGAGAGAGAGCGAATCATACTTGAGATAAACAGCAGGTCATCAGCTGATATCTATAGGTCTATAGTTTACGGTCATGTCGTGGTTGGGGGAGGGAGTTTGGCTCTATTAAGTTCAGTTCGTATGCTTTTCCTGTCAGTCGGCCTGAAGAAGACAACCGAATATGTTGTCGAAATATTGCCCCCGTAATTTAATGTGTGTTTTTATACTTTTTTATATTTAGTACCGGCGTCGTCCAGAGTAGGGTTTCTATCATATAGGTACATTCCCGGTACATCAACTTCTTCGTTTTATTATTACATGATATATTATCTGTAGTTTGACAACAAATTTCAAAATATTACTTTTAAATTGAAATACAATTCCGAGAAGAATGGAGTTGTTGTGTCAAGTATGGTAGAAATTACTTGGTAGCTCCCGGGTTCATAGCTCCGGTTCAGCCGGATATTTACCATTTATTAGAGAATGTATCGTATTATAATAACTGACTCCACCGAAAGTTTTCAACAAACCAGTAAGACAAACCACAGAATTCTTACTCAGGGAAATGAAGAAGGGTAACATAATTATATTTTGGAAGCACAAGAAAAAGTAAATTAGGAAAGTGATAGCTTTTTGTAATTAATTTCTTGCGCCAAGCGGTTTTGGGCTCCTCAGCATGCCCACGAGGAAAGTAATGAAGAGATTTGAAACAGGAAAGGAAGTAGCTTGAAGGATATACGTAACATGACGACGGAAATGGAAATCACATTCTGATGTTATAACTATGCAGTCCACTCACTGCACCTAACACAACGTGACTTGACCAGATATAACTATGCAGTCCACTCACTGCACCTAACACAACGTGACTTGACCAGATATAACTATGCAGTCCACTCACTGCACCTAACACAACGTGACTTGACCAGATATAACTATGCAGTCCACTCACTGCACCTAACACAACGTGGCTTGACCAGATATAACTATGCAGTCCACTCACTGCACCTAACACACGTGACTTGACCAGATATAACTATGCAGTCCACTCACTGCACCTAACACAACGTGACTTGACCAGATATAACTATGCAGTCCACTCACTGCACCTAACACAACGTGACTTGACCAGATATAACTATGCAGTCCACTCACTGCACCTAACACAACGTGACTTGACCAGATATAACTATGCAGTCCACTCACTGCACCTAACACAACGTGACTTGACCAGATATAACTATGCAGTCCACTCACTGCACCTAACACACGTGACTTGACCAGATATAACTATGCAGTCCACTCACTGCACCTAACACAACGTGACTTGACCAGATATAACTATGCAGTCCACTCACTGCACCTAACACAACGTGACTTGACCAGATATAACTATGCAGTCCACCACTGCACCTAACACAACGTGACTTGACCAGATATAACTATGCAGTCCACTCACTGCACCTACCACAACGTGACTTGACCAGATATAACTATGCAGTCCACTCACTGCACCTAACACACGTGACTTGACCAGATATAACTATGCAGTCCACTCACTGCACCTAACACAACGTGACTTGACCAGATATAACTATGCAGTCCACTCACTGCACCTAACACACGTGACTTGACCAGATATAACTATGCAGTCCACTCACTGCACCTAACACAACGTGACTTGACCAGATATAACTATGCAGTCCACTCACTGCACCTAACACAACGTGACTTGACCAGATATAACTATGCAGTCCACTCACTGCACCTAACACAACGTGACTTGACCAGATATAACTATGCAGTCCACTCACTGCACCTAACACAACGTGACTTGACCAGATATAACTATGCAGTCCACTCACTGCACCTAACACAACGTGACTTGACCAGATATAACTATGCAGTCCACTCACTGCACCTAACACAACGTGACTTGACCAGATATAACTATGCAGTCCACTCACTGCACCTAACACAACGTGGCTTGACCAGATATAACTATGCAGTCCACTCACTGCACCTAACACAACGTGACTTGACCAGATATAACTATGCAGTCCACTCACTGCACCTAACACAACGTGACTTGACCAGATATAACTATGCAGTCCACTCACTGCACCTAACACAACGTGACTTGACCAGATATAACTATGCAGTCCACTCACTGCACCTAACACAACGTGACTTGACCAGATATAACTATGCAGTCCACTCACTGCACCTAACACAACGTGACTTGACCAGATATAACTATGCAGTCCACTCACTGCATCTAACACAACGTGACTTGACCAGATATAACTATGCAGTCCACTCACTGCACCTAACACAACGTGGCTTGACCAGATATAACTATGCAGTCCACTCACTGCACCTAACACACGTGACTTGACCAGATATAACTATGCAGTCCACTCACTGCACCTAACACAACGTGACTTGACCAGATATAACTATGCAGTCCACTCACTGCACCTAACACAACGTGACTTGACCAGATATAACTATGCAGTCCACTCACTGCACCTAACACAACGTGACTTGACCAGATATAACTATGCAGTCCACTCACTGCACCCAACACACGTGACTTGACCAGATATAACTATGCAGTCCACTCACTGCACCTAACACAACGTGACTTGACCAGATATAACTATGCAGTCCACTCACTGCACCTAACATACGTGACTTGACCAGATATAACTATGCAGTCCACTCACTGCACCTAACACAACGTGACTTGACCAGATATAACTATGCAGTCCACTCACTGCACCTAACACAACGTGACTTGACCAGATATAACTATGCAGTCCACTCACTGCACCTAACACAACGTGACTTGACCAGATATAACTATGCAGTCCACTCACTGCACCTAACACAACGTGACTTGACCAGATATAACTATGCAGTCCACTGCACCTAACACAACGTGACTTGACCAGATATAACTATGCAGTCCACTCACTGCACCTAACACAACGTGACTTGACCAGATATAACTATGCAGTCCACTCACTGCACCTAACACAACGTGACTTGACCAGATATAACTATGCAGTCCACTCACTACACCTAACACAACGTGACTTGACCAGAAGCAAATCTAAATTGGATTTGCAGCCATTTCGCATTGTCTTCATTTGTCTTCATTTGGAACAAATAAGGCCAGAGCTTGTAATAATGGGTAATAATGGAATAATGGATAATAGGATGTAATCCTGTTATTTCTGAAACTCATGAAGATATCCACAATTCTACACTATACGTACTTATAATAGCTGAAATTGCCGTACACATAATTACGAAGTAACAATAAGTTATAACAAAACATATGATGAAATAAAGCTTTAAAATCTAAGTTTAAAGGGATACGAATCAATAGTTCCAATCGAAATCCAATTGTTTATATATGTCAATTGACAAAAATGTTAACTTAAAATATGGATCACATTGGTAATAAAACTAATAACATTTTATCAATACTACAATAACAATCGTAATACAGTTTGAATTTGAATTATATTTTGAATTTATAATCAATAATTTTACGTTATTTTGTGATTGATAATGAATATGATTACCTTATACTACATGAACTTGCACTCTTGTATAATGGTAATGTTTCCGACTTGTTGAATACATCCGAATACAATTTAGATAGTGGCTAGGAACACCTGTTGGCAGCAAGGCCACTTTCAGTTGCTTTACATATTATCAGAAATTAATATGAACAATGAATATTCATAGAAACTAGGTATGTGCAAATGTTAATCAATTTCGCTGCTGTTAAATTCAAGCTAATGTAAAATACTAATTACATGGAAAAAGGGAAAGTATACTTGAGGTATAAAATTGAATGTTATATTTTGGAAGAAAATTAATTTTTTTAAAGAAAAAATAGACTTGAGATTATTTTTAAGATTATTTTTTAATGTACACAAGTAAAATACTAATTAAACAGAGAGGAAATAAGAGGGGTATTAGTTTTTAAAAAGAATATCACGTTTATAGTCGGAAAATTATTGGTATAAGATTTTCCGGCCTACCTTGGTAAACAGTTCTCGGAAAATTGAGGGATTACCACCCTCAGGTTTCGCATCTGTTAGCTCATCAACAATGCATCAAGTTTTTGGCTTCTAATGGATTCTTGGTACATCCATTAAGTATTGACAGTATATTGAGAGTCTGAGTGGGCATAGGCCGAGGATCAACTTCGAAAACCATTGTTGGAGCCAGGTTCTTCCATCATTTCTCAGACATCACTCTTACATAAGTGAAAAGGAAGGAGCTAATCTGATACCTTTTCTATAACCTCGTCATTCGAATTTCATGTTAAGGAAAACGGACTCTTTCATAAATGATCAATTTCAAGATGAGTTTTCGGCGAACGAAGAATCAGAGATGGTCCTTGTTCAAGCTTTGAGTGCTCGCCGGTAATCCAAGCCAACCCCCACTTGGCATTATTCCACTGGAATATGTACACTGTTACAAATTGTCCTCTTGAATAACGCACAATGGGCGTGACATCACTGTGACGAAAACACTGCACACATCGGGCTGAAAATTGCATAAAATATAAACAACAAACTAAAGTTTATTGTGCGAAACTTTCAGAAACATAACTTTTGTGGGAAAAATGTGACATCAGTTCGAATTTGGTTGTCGAAAAATCGATTATACGGACCTCAAATAGGGCGCGTCCAGAAAACGTGCATTGGTTGGGACGCTATTTATTCAAAACTACGCATGTTAACAAGCTGAAAATGTCAAATGTTATGCAAAATATATTGCCATCTTTGGTGTAAAAATTTTCATCAATTTGAATCAATGGTACGAAAGTTATGATACCTTGAAGTTGAGCTTTAAAGCATAACTTTTTTGAGACAATTTCACTCTCTGAAATTAGCATTGTGTAAGAAAACTTTAGAAATGATATGCTGTACAAAAACAAACACTTGTAAAAAAAAACTGCCAAGCATCTTCCCTCTTAAAACAATTGAGATCTAAAAGAAGGGCCAAGCAATAATATATTGTTTAAACATTTTCGCACTTAAAATTCGTGAAATCATTTCGCCCAGTTACTGCCGCCAAGCACAACACTATAAACCTAACGTTGTGTCCAAATTTGAAGAATAAATTCTAAGTGAACCATCATTGTAAACTTTAACAAAATTATAAAAATTAAAAATGAATTAAAAAATAAATTTAAAATCGAAATTAAAAAAATTACAAATAAAGCTAGGCGCATTGTGTCAAGAAGAAGGCAACATAAGAAAGAAGATGACGATAAAGGAGCCGAAGAAATACAGAAAGTAGGAAGAAGATAGTTCAAGAAGTCTGGTCGGTGCAAATTCAATGCGCCAAGCTTTTTTTTAATTTTTTTAATTTCGATTTTAAATATTATTTTTTAAGTCATTTTTAATTTTTTAATTTTGTTAAAGTTTACAATGATGGTTCACTTAGATTTTATTCTTCAAATTTGGACACAACGTGTCCAAATTATAAGTAATTATAAGTCTTTATAAGTCTGCTTTTTCTCTCGAGGAAATTGTGCTAATTAGACTTAGGTTTATTCATAATTATTTTCGTTCGTTCGTATATTCTCACAAGAGTTATTTGAGAGAATAATCACAAAAACGTTTTTTACACATAAAAAAACCAACAAAAACATCTGAACTACAATGTGAGTAACACAAATTTTAAAATTACACAATAAATTTAAAATTAAATTTGATCTAATATTTGAGATTATATTCAGCAAAATAAATGTTAAAAACTGTAGGCAATACCCAATAGCACCATGCGTCACCTCAAACCGGAGGCATCCCCGTGCGCCTATTCCCCGAGCGCCGAAACCTTTTTTTATTCCCATTGCGCCGAAGCTTTTTCCCCGAGCGCCGAAGCATTATGCATGACTGATTCCCCGAGCGCTGTAACCTTTTTTCGTCCCCGAGCGTCGAAATTTTATCCCCGAGCGCCGAAAATAATTCTTGTTCAAATTGCTACGTTGCCAAGTAACTTTGTGAGTGTTAGAGCGGGTTGCATTCAGGGGAATAGGAGACGATACGGAGACTCCTTATCCTCCTCAGACCCCTGGTATCCTGTAGGGTACACAAAATGACCGACTTCGGTATTTATTTGCTGAGCCACCGAAGTCGTAGGGACTTGCAGTTCAGTATTTTTAGATGTAACATAGGTTGAAGCACATAACAGAATTTTTTGAAGATTGTGATCGGTTGACGCTGTGCCAATCATCTGAATATTAGCTTCTAAAAAAATGGCCACCATTGGAAAACCAATTTTACAGTAATTTTATAAAATTGTAAAATTATTCATCGTGGAATATAAAAATAAATGTTTCATTGCAACAATGCCATAACAAAACAGCATAGTTTATTTTTTTTAATTTTTTACACCGAATCAATGACTTTTTAATTAGTCAATAAAAATTAAAATAAAATAAAATTAGGTTTCGGCGCTCGGGAAATAGGCGCTCGGGGATGCGCCCCCTCAAACCAGACAAGGCACGAGGAAATCTGAACGTTTCCGACCGTGGCGTGGCTGGACACGAATCGACGTACGCTCTTGTAATACGCGCCCCGGACCCGCATGGGGCCCCCATTGTTTCCGTGAGCAATCGTATTTCCCATCATACGTATTTTACGCGCCAGAGTGGGCCGCGAAGTCTAAAATTGGCGACCTTTTGTTTTAAACGATAGCGCATTAAAATGCATATTTCAGATTATAATGCATAAATCGTGTATATTGGGGGGGGGGGGGGGGGGGGGGGGTTGAAAGTGCAGAAGTGCATGCATATTTTAGGGTTTAATACTGCATAACTATCCTGACTCTAGTAATCAAGTATATACGCTACCCCTCGACCTGTTTCATTGTATCCATGAATTGCAGTCCGCCACTCATGTCCGTTACTCATGGTAACATGATTTCTTGAAAACCGTTTTAAGTTTTGTGTATGGGGATTTTCCCCATAACATTTAACACGTTCCGAATCCGGGGGATACCGGGGCAGTTATTCTATAACTTTAAAAATCCAGATTCGGTGCAATGTTAATCCATATGGCCGTGAATCAAATTCTGGCCGAATCCGGATTTTTTAAGTTATAGAAGCCCGGGTGCCGGGTGACGCCAAAAAATCCCTCTGTTTGAGGTCACTGTTTGAGCTGCATACTTTCTCACATTATAGGAAACATGAAAATGTAATATGTGCAATTTTCAGAAACATTTGAATTATGAGAAAAAATGTACAGGCATTGACAGTTTACAGACAGACAAAACAGTTTCTACCAGCGTTCAAATAGCACGCGTTTGAGTTTAAACGTTGGTTCGGAAGCTCGATACATTTGCATAAGAAAGTTTGCGTTGATGGCATAATTTGACATAAAAGATGGCTACATGATTTTTGATGTGTAGCAATAGAAATGAAAATAAAAGAGAGAAATGAAAGGAAATTCAGAATTGGGGCTGAATTTCCAACGAAATTGGATATGTATAACTCATTTTTGTTTTTGGACGAAAGTTATATAAATTCACACATAAACTCAACTAATAAACCAAAGATAAATGCTCATAGATTTAATAATTCATAAGTAAACATAAATTCACGTAATCAATCCTTCAAAGTTCAAACATGTTATTTCGTCTGATTTATTCTGTTTTTTCATCTGTAACTCCAATAATGTCGAACTTTTTCCCCAGTCAATATATTATATATGTTTGAAACTTGCACACAATGTTGGTATGTTTTTTTAAATATGTACAAATTTCAGTACCTCTTCAATAGTTTCGATATAGTGACCACTGTTTTTTTTTGTGCCACTCGTTATATCCAAATATTTTGTATGAATTGTGTTGAATTGTTGGTTGGTGCTTCAGTCATTTGAGTTGTTATTTGTCATTTACTTGGAAGCTGCATTGGGAAGGCGCGAGGGAAGGCGTATACCAAGTTTACTGATGTCTAATAAGTAAATAAGTATTAGTAGCACATTATCTGATCTTTATAGTTTATACATATATTTGGGTCGTTAAGTGTCATTCATATCCATCTCGAAACTATCGCAGAAACGTCACATATTGGCGGCAGAAAATAATTACGGAAACGTTCTATAACAACTTCAACGTGCTGGACCAATGATGTACACTTGGCACATGGAATGTCTACTGTTCAGGTTTCTGACAAACAATCCTTGGTATTTTCAATGAAATCAGAGCTCATTTACTCGAGTTAGATGCCGTGTAAGCATTCACGCGTCGGATTGTGTGGATCTTTATCAGACCATGGATTTGTAAGTCATTCGAATACTGTTTTTAGTTTGGCCAGAGTACATCGCAAATCACGGTCAGGGATCGAATAACGTTTTAAATATCATCTGAACCTTATACCAATTTCAACTTGAACCGAACGCATTGATTTTTCAACCAATGAGATTCTTTTCATTTTATCCAAACAGAAGATTTGGTTTAAAATTTTAAAATTTTAAAATTTTGAGGAACCATGCAAAATTTCAAATTGATCGAATCATTTTGATTTTACATAAGATATTTTTTATTTTATTTAAACGGTAACCAAACAATTTTCAGAGAAAAACATACAAAGAAGGCGCTCGTTTAAAGTACAATTTCGTTGTTATTATTTGCCTTGTTGCCTCGTTTTGAATGAGTCTACAGACTATCGTGGTCTACACTATTTTTTATCCCAGAGCAAATGCTTTTTTTTCTTCGAAAAGCCAGAAAGGATGTCACATTATGTTGTAACTTACACAATTCATACAACAACTTCATAACTATCTTCGAAACGGTAAAAGATTGCATTCGACTCCTCGAGATTGAAAAGAGTTGAGAATAAGGAAAGATATCGAAAGTATAGGCCATTTTCCTCAGCGCATGCGCGCTCC
>OW203763.1:47628501-47702843 GCA_934045905.1 Leuctra nigra
CTACGGTGCATATCGAATTTTTTCATATTTGGGGGGGGGGGGGGGGTAGGGGGGGTCAAAATTTTATTTTCAATATTAAAATAAAAATGGCGGAGTTGGTGATAGCAACTCAAAACTTTCACAAAATCCTCATTAAACTCATCTTATAATAATGTGCCTTTGTGCATGAAAATATTCTCATTATTTTGGGGTGGAGGGGGGGTAGACGATATTTTTAATTGTTGGCATAAACACTAGGGGTTTGATGATAAATTTGTAAAAATGTCACCATATACTCAGCAAAAGTAGCTTATCAACATAGGCTACGGTGCATATCAAATTTGTTCATATTTGGGGGGGGTAAGGGGGGTCAAATTTTTATTATCAATATTAAAATAAAAATGGCGGAGTTGGTAATAGCAACTCAAAACATTCACAAAATCCTCATTAAACTTATCTTATAATAATTTTCCTTTGTGCATGAAAATATTCTCATTATTTTGGGGGGGGGGACGGGGGGTAGACGATATTTTTAATTGTTGGCATACAAATTAGGGGTTTAATGATAAACCCGTAAAAATTTTACCCCATACTCAGCAAAACAAGCTCATTAACATAGGCTACGGTGCATATCAAATTTTTTCATATTTGGAGGGGTAGGGGTGGTTTAATTTTGATTTTCAATATTAGAATAAAAATGTCGGAGTTAATGATAGAAATCTATAAAGTTTACAAAATACTCTATATACTCATCTTATAATAATGGGTCATTTTGAATGAAATTTTTTTCAATAATTTAGGGGGGGAGGGGGGTAGACGATATTTTTAATTGTTGGTATAAACATTAGGGGTTTGAAGATAAACCTCTAAAAATTTCACCATATACTCAGAAAAACTAGCTCATTAACATAGGCTACGGTGCATATCAATTGTTTTCATATTTGGGGGGTAATGGGGGTTAAATTTTTATTTTCGTTGTTGCAATAAAAATGGCGGGAACCTTAAAAAAAATCCTGCACAAGGGTCGATTATTATAAGATGAGGTAACGATTGTTTTGTAAAAATTGTATGTTTCCATCATTAACTCCGCCATTTTTATTATAATATTGAAAATAAAAATTTGACCCACCCCACCCCCCAAATATGAACTTATTCGTTATTCACCGTAGCCAATGTTGATAAGCTAGTTTTGCTGAGTACAAGGTGACATTTTTTCAAAATTGTTATCTAACTCCTAGTGTCTATCACAACAAATAAAAATATCGTCTACCCCCCCTCCCACCCAAAATATTGAATTTATTTTCATGCTGAAAGCCCTATCATTATTAGATGAGTATAAAGAGTATCCTGTGATAGTTTTGAGTTTCTATCACTAACTCAGCCATTTTTATTCTAATATTAAAAATAAAAAATTTACCCCCTCTACCCCCCCAAATATGTAAAAATTTGATATGCAGCGTAGCCTATGTTGGTTAGCTAGTTTTTCTGAGTATATGGTGAAATTTTTAGAGGTTTATCTTCAAACCCCTAATGTTTATACCAACAATTAAAAATATCGTCTACCCCCCTCCCCCTATAAATTATTGAAAAAAATTTCATTCAAAATGACCCATTATTATAAGATGAGTATATAGAGTATTTTGTAAACTTTATAGATTTCTATCATTAACTCCGACATTTTTATTCTAATATTGAAAATCAAAATTAAACCACCCCTACCCCCCCCCCCAAATATGATAAAATTTGATATGCACCGTAGCCTATGTTAATGAGCTTGTTTTGCTGAACATGGGGTAAAATTTTTACGGGTTTATCATTAAACCCCTTATTTGTATGCCAACAATTAAAAATATCGTCTACCCCCCGTCCCCCCCCCCCAAAATAATGAGAATATTTTCATGCACAAAGGAAAATTATTATAAGATAAGTTTAATGAGGATTTTGTGAATGTTTTGAGTTGCTATTACCAACTCCGCCATTTTTATTTTAATATTGATAATAAAAATTTGACCCCCCTTACCCCCCCAAATATGAACAAATTTGATATGCACCGTAGCCTATGTTGATAAGCTACTTTTGCTGAGTATATGGTGACATTTTTACAAATTTATCATCAAACCCCTAGTGTTTATGCCAACAATTAAAAATATCGTCTACCCCCCCCCCCCCCCCCCCCCTCCACCCCAAAATAATGAGAATATTTTCATGCACAAAGGCACATTATTATAAGATGAGTTTAATGAGGATTTTGTGAAAGTTTTGAGATGCTATCACCAACTCCGCCATTTTTATTCTAATATTGAAAGTAAAATTTTGACCCCCCCTACCCCCTCAAATATGAAAAAATTTGATATGCACCGTCGCCTATGTTGATAAGCTAGTTTTTCTGAGTATATGGGAAAATTTTTACAAGTTTATCATCAAACCCCTAATTGTGACCTAAAATTGATCTAACTGACTGTACTAAAATAACTACGCTTCAATCACCTACATCTTAGAAAAAATACGCCTAATTTCCACACATCTTGGCGCACAAGTTGCTTTTTGCTTCTTCCCGGTTCATAGACGGTCATGTAGGTAAGGTAATCAATAAAAAAAGTTAGAGAAATAGAATGGGAGATGGTTTAGGAAACCTTCAAACAATGAAAAAAAGTAATACATACCGAAAAGTTGCCCACCGGAAAATAAGTTATTTTGCAAAAGAAAATTTACATTGTGACCAAACTTGCAGTACGTAGGTAAAGGTATAAAATATCCCCATGTTTTCACTATTGAAGAGGTTGAGCACTCACATAATATCATTGACCCATGACCCACAGGTATTGTATTGCTAAGAGGTATTCTTATTTCGGAGGACGACTAAAGGTCCAGGGGACCTCTGTAAGAAACCACTTCTGCGTCAATGTTTTCCAAAATTAAAAACTGTCGTAGGTAAATAGGTAACTGACAACTGTAATGCAACTTTGGGAGGTCATTTAAATAGGTCCATTTTCCGAGTCAAATTTTCCAAAACTTCAGAGATCGCCTCAAGGCTCTTTTTGCCAAAATTAACATTGAAACTCAGTAACGAATTGAAGTCATTTAGGTACTACAGTAGAAATTAATAACAAAAGCCATTAGCCCATAGAAAATCATCAAGAGGACTTCTTTATCGACCACTTCCAGTTCTGGATTGTTTGAAGTCACGGCACACTGAAATTAAAATAATTAGGTAGGGGAGGCCGGTTACCTATATAGTGGGACACGGTACATAGTGGGACACGGTACATAGTGGGACACGGTACATAGTGGGACACGGTATATAGTGGGACACGGTACATAGTGGGACATTTGAATTTCTCGCCTTGTGGTCAAGAAAAAAAATAGTGAAGATGCCTAATTGATGTCAGCACAATAAATCACATCTCCTGGACATATTTTCAAGATATGTTTGTATTTGAAATAATTGAGATAGGTACTCCACTTGTAATATCAGTTTTGCAAAATGTAGAAATTTTGTGCTTACAACGTTTTTGATAACTTTTTCTCTTACTTATTATGGCTAGTTTAAAAGTATGGTTATGAATTATGATGTGTATTCAATTGGCATGAAGTAGGTTTATTGATGAATGTTCTCTTCACCTGCCTTCATATTTGAAAAAATAAAACTAAAAATATTGTTAAACGGAAGGTACATACTGGGACAGTCAGAACGGTACATAGTGGGACATGTCCCACTATGTACCACTGGGCTATATTTCTGTTCATAACTTTTGTGTGGGTCTTAAATTATTTGTTGATACAAGTGTTAATTGTTTTAATTCATACCAAATTTTTTAATGGACCTAAATTAATTTTTTAACATATATTTCTTTCCCCGAAAAAAAATGCCGAAAATTCCTCGAAGGCGGTGGATTAATGACGGGATTAAAACGGACTAATTACCTACCTATAAGTAAATACATCAGATAATAAATCACATGTCACTTGTTTCAAAAATTATTCCATGGTATTTCCCTTGAAAAATAGCATTGTCCCAGTATGTACCAGCAGTGTCCCAGTATGTACCGGAAAGCGGTATATAGTGGGACAACGGTACATAGTGGGACAACGCAATTAATGTCTTATCTGTAGATATTAAAATTTCATAAAAATAGCACATGCATTCTAATTTATGGTGCGCAACTATTGGCTATACAACATTTCAAAATATTAAAATAATAAACAAACTAGAGCAATAATAAGAAATCCGTCCCACTATGTACCGGCCTCCCCTACTTTTGTTTCTCGTTGAAAATACAAAATTGCAAAAAATGCATTGCAAAATTGCAATTTTGCAAAATTGCAAAATGTTGGATCTATTTTTTGTCTGAATTTTATCTTCTTTCTCACCAAACCGTGTTCGAATCTGATTGGTTGATTCAGAGAACGTAAAATTAACAGCAATAGTTTGAAGTTTGCAATCTTGCTGATTTTACGTCCTTAATTTTACATTTGTTGTGAATGTAAAATTAAGCCATAAGACAAACTTTTACGTTACTTACCTACTCAGGAGTAAGTAGTTGTAAAAGTTTTACTTGAATGGACCGAAACTATGGGAGGTAGTTTTAATAATGTAGGTAGACCAATTTTCTTGAAAATAAGAAAAAAATTAAGAAAAAAGTTTTGTTGTACTAATCATAAAAAATAGACCTGAAAAAAAACTTTATCTCGATATTTTTCTTACATTTTCTTCATAGTAAACCAAGAAAATTGGTATTAAAACTACAACGCTTTATTAGTAAAATAAGAAGAGGCATCGTGTTCGAATTTTGGAAAAAAAAACATGACGTCAGACGTCGTTTTCTACAGCGGCCTTTGAATGGTTCAAAACATCTCTTGACACGTGCGTAACTTCGAGTATAATTGTATCGCTGTGATGTTACACATTCTGTAACAGTGGGGTCAACTGTCACTGCAGACTTGCACATTGCAAACACATTATATGAGGTAAGTGTCTGAGAACATCTGCAGTCTGCACCGCTGTCAGCCTGTCAATGAGGTTAGTAGCACGTTATCACCTAGCTCATTGTGACTGGCCAATAAATAGAATTACTCAGTCATTTAGAAAACAACAGTAAACATATTTATGTACCGATCCATTCGGTTTCTTCAGATATATTATATTGATTGACAAACGAGTCTAAATAAAAAATGTCAACACTTTTTCTATCATGTCAAAGTTCAAACGAATAGCTAAGATAATGTTGCTGATGCGATGTGGCATTGAGATTGAGATGCAATGGTTTACTATTTCTTTTCAAATGGCTACAAATGGCTTCACTATATTACTGTTTTAATAACCATGAGAAATTAAACCATCCGTGAGTTTTATTCAATAATTATTAATAATGACACTTACGTTCCAAGTAGCTCTTTCAAGTTATATTTGTCTTCAACTGATGGTTGTTTATCCGCATCTTTCTTCGCCTTTTTTGCGGACGAATCTTTTTTGCCGAACAATGGCATTATGTTGTCACACTTTGGTATTATGTTTTTTCTTTTAATTAATCACATTCACACCCTTTGTATACAGGCGAAGTCAATACCGCAGAGCTAAGTTGGCGCTTCTGACCTCTAAAAATCACACGATTTCAATTCCCACTCTCACAGTCGGTTTATTTTAAAACTTTGTATATGTTATTATCTATTTGTTATAGCCGATTGTTGGACTGACATTGTTCAACGAATATTCCGAAGGTCCGAAATGAAATGAACGTACGAACGGGAACAAGTGAAGTGTGTGACACTGACAAGCAATGCAGTCCTCACTCCTCAAATGTTCGAATCTCGCCTGTGTTGTTCGGAATCAGAGGCAACTGGCAAACTCAACTCGAGGCAACCCGACTCAACCCGCAACCGTCTTGCAGCCAGTTTGCTAGACTGACATCGTAGCTTCCACGCATGCGCAGAATCCTAGTTGATATTTTCACCACGCGAGTCAGCACATATCCATAATCCAAGCCCAGTCAGAAGTTCTGACGTCATATCTCATGCAATATTGATACAAAATGAAACGAGAAATAATGTTAGTTCATCATGAATGTATCTGCAGGAATATTATTCAGAATTGCTCGATTTTTTTTGTTATACTTCACGCTTGATAAAATAATGTACGCTTCGTCTTTAACAGATATGGCACTCTGTTTTTGGCTTTGACTGTAAGCATCATTGATCTAAAAAGTTTGAATGCTTACTACCGGATGGGGAAGAGGGCCTTGATCTCTGGGGTGTTCTGTTCACTTGACGTAAGTTGTGTGCAGGGCTTATTGTTTCAACACCTTGGCCAGACCAGACGTCTGGACAAATGCCGGAAGTTTGCGAGATAAACACGACAGAAATGACCACCTATTTTACATTCATTTTCATTTAGATGTAGATGCAAACTCTACAATAGATTGCATTAAAAACAATAAGAACTCACAAATTCTCTCTTTTTAAATAAACAACATAAATATGTTAGGATTGTTCAATCTTGCTAAATTTCTTGCATTCCTTGCAATTATCAAAATAATTATATAAAAACCATGTCCAGTAAATACACATCCCCATAAAAAACACTCCGTGTAAAAATACCAGCCAAGTCTCTTCAACTAGAAAAAAAAAGATGAAATCTAAAAAATCAGCACTGAAAAGTAGTGATATCAAAAAATGGGCCAAGTCAAAACTTAATTTTAAAAACCAAAATATAATTGGCGCATCGTGTATATAAATAGTATAGAAGTATATGTCAAAAATCAAATGTACCTATAAATATATATAATATACCTATAATGCTCTTAAAAACGATGCGCCAAGTATATTTTGGTTTTTAAAATTAAGTTTTGACTTGGCCCATTTTTTGATATCACTACTTTTCAGTGCTGATTTTTTAGATTTAATCTTTTTTTTATAGTTGAAGAGACTTGGCTGGTATTTTTACACGGAGTGTTTTTTATGGGGATATCACAACTTTTTTTAGTTTATTTAAACAGCTTGTAACACATATCGAAGAAACAATGACTAATTCCTTTAAAAAAATAAGCAATTTCCAATTTGGTTACTAAGAAAAGTTGCGTTTGGTAACAAAATATGCTTAAAGTAATATTCCATGAAGAAAAGCGAAAGATTCGTTCAAATCGGTCCAGCCGTTTTAGATATGGCATCACTTCCGGTTAGCAAAATGGCGGCTGAAATCACTGGCACCTAGAATGTATTTATATAAATATTTTGTATCAGTATAAGCCTTCTGAATATGTAGTTATTGGAGTAAGAGGTGATTCAAGACTGATTCCTCATGTTATAACGTCATTTCCGGTTTCGGTAATAGTACATTTATTTTTTGACTATTGCATTTTCATATATAAGCCCGTCTGAATCGTTTGACGCTAGTGTCGTTCAGATCGGTTTAGCCGGGTTCGAGATATGACATCACTTCCGGTTTCAAAATGGCGACTACCGGTTGGTTTTATAAAAAGGCACCTCAGACGCCAAAAGTGCACATGTGGTAAATATTTCAGATCGATCGGTTCAGCCGTTTAGGCTGTGGCGGTGATAGCAGTGTTTCCTGATATCATCTTCATCATCATCATCTGAAGAAGAAGAAGAAGAAGATGAAAGTGATGTAATTTCACGGTTTTCACGGCCCTCTAGTTCGCAAATGGTATAACCTATTGTTGGCTCATTTGGAATATTTGGTAGTGTGGGCCATAGCTCCAAATTAAAATATTTCTCAACAATGTGATATTTCCCATTTTTGAGATCCAGTAGGCCGAAAATGCTATGTTGTTGCTTACAGCTTACAGTAAAAGTGTTTGGTCTGCTCCTCAGTTTATTATGCATTAACGGTATGTTGAGTGTGTGTGAGTGTACGGTACGACTTGGCTGGGTGGAGCGACCTCTCCACTATGGTCCGTCTCAGACCTATACTCTGTTCCTAAGGCAGACACACTCATTGTTCTCGTTTTATAAGGTATCGTAAAATCATTTGCTCTCATTGTATCCTCAACTATTTATTGCACATCCCTTGTTCGAGGTCGTTTACAACCTTGTAGCTCTTAGCTCGCTTAGGGGGTGGAATATTATTCCACAATGGTATGTATATATTTATGAGGTATGTTTTGACACTTTTAGGTTTTTACGATAGGGTCAGGTCCATTGTAAGTTTCCCTAATACATCATAAAACGAGAACAATGAGTGTGTCTGCCTTAGGAACAGAGTATAGAGACATTCATTGTTCTCGTTTATTATGTATCGTAAAATCATTTGCTCTCATTGTATCCTCAACCATTTATTGTCCGTCCCTTGTTCGATGTCGCTTACAACCTTGTTACTCTTAGCCCTCTAAGGGTTGTAAAAATTCGTTCCAAAGAAATGGACCTTGAGTGGGTGAAAATGTAGACACATTTGAGGGTCTATTGGCTCTGCGGCAGAGCTGATACAGAAAGCATTCCACAGCTGAGGTTTGTTTTGATACTTTTACGTTTTTACGATAGGGTCAGGTCCAATGTAAGTGAGAACAATGAGTGTATCTAGGTCTGAAACGGACCATAGATTCAATAATTGGGCCGAATTATTTTGCAAAAATCTTTCCCAGATTGAATTGAGAACTTTATATTTTAAAATCGTGATTTCGCAGTATAATCCATTAAATGAATCGAGGCGCAACTCTAATAACAATTATTAGTCCGTCGAATCTGGCAAGGGTGGGTGAGGCAATTGGAATTACACAAACACCGGGAAAATACGGAATTAAAATTTCAAAGTTTTCTTTGTCCCATTTTCCAGGAAATGAGATCTTTGATTTTTCTAGACTATACTTTTCAAATGACTGTTGTTAGACCATGGAAAATACGGATCTTAATAAAAAAAAAAAAAACTTCTCCGTAGAACTCAGTTTGAACTTGATTACAAGATCCTCATATAAAAAAATCACCAAATTGAGTTGATATTTTGACATGTTTCCCGGGACTTGGCATGTTCTTGGAGGCCTGCCATGGGCGTTTAGTTTGAAGATGTTATTGAAATGCTGTAAAAAGTGATGTGACACGATAAGTAGACTGGGTTTATTGTATCACCCTGTTGTGTACTCAAGTACGCATGTGTCGAGCACATGGAACACATGAGTGCAGACAATCCCACGCCATTGACGTGCTGGCGGCGCTCACGGGATTCCGCATTGTCACGGGATTCCGCATTGTCCCAGGAATCCGCATTTCACGGGGATTCCGCATTGTCACGGGATTCCGCATTGTCACGGGATTCCGCATTGTCACGGGATTCCGCATTGCCACGGGGATTCCGCATTGTCCCAGGAATCCGCATTTCACGGGGATTCCGCATTGTCACGGGGATTCCGCATTGTCACGGGATTCCGCATTGTGACGGCATTCAGTCATTGTCACGGGATTCCGTCATTGCCATGGTATTCCGTCATTGTCATGGGATTCCGTCATTGCCATGGGATTCCGTCATTGTCATGGGATTCCGTCATTGTCACGGGGATTCCGTCATTGTCAACGATTCCGTCGTTGTCACGGGATTCCGTAATTGTCACAGGATTCTGTCATTGTCACAGGATTCCGTCATCTTCACGGGATTCCGTCCTTGTCGGGGGGGGGGGGGGGGGGGGGGCTCCACAACAGGGTCCGGAACGCGAGAATTTTTCTAGCAAAAGATTTGAAATAGTATTGGTGGAAGTGCAGGACATGTTGTGTTATGAACTTCTGACAGCTATTACATCCGTAAAATGAGATGCTCCATTTCTAATTAAATAATGGAAACTTTTTACACTAAAGGGGGTTTCTCGACTCCAGGGCTATCGGTAAATACATTTGAAAACATAATCTAGTTCTATCAACGATAATATATTTCACTATAAAAATACTGGAATATTAAACAATTAATTTTGTATCCCATTTATACGTAGTCTTTGCCAGACAATTATTCGCGTCCGGAAAAAAACACCAGTCAAATCCAAACCCAATGTTTAAATTAATCATTCATGTTTTTTTTATGTAACCCGATTTTGACGAATCTTGGCAGAATTGTGCATTATTCTAAAAAAACATATGGTTTTGAATGTTTTTCTCTAAATTTCATCGTTGAGAAATATGGCGCCCTCAAAACGTCAAATTGCACTTACAATGATTACTTACAGACTTAGTGACTTACAGACTTACATACTTACAGACTTACTTAGTGACTTACTTAAACAGTGATCATTTCAAACTGACTACTATTTACTAATAACTTCTAATAGTCCACGACCACCTCCTCTCCACCGTCCATCCTTCTATGAGTATTCTTCATCATCCAGCTTTTAAGCATCATAACTGACATCCGGCGCTATTAGTCTATTAGTGTATTAGGCTATTAGGCTATTAGTGTATTAGGCTATTAGGCTATTAGTGTATTAGGCTATTGGGCTATTAGGCTTTTAGTCTATTAGGCTGTTAGTCTATTAGGCTATTAGTCTATTAATCTATTAGGCTAATAGTCAGTGGCGTAGGAACGTTTTCAAAGTTAGGGGGGGCAAGGAATCACGCCAGAAAAGAAATTCTCGTCAACAAGAAGGGGTCTGGGGCGAGAGCCCCAGCCGCCGGCGGCGAAAATTTTGGAAAATTAGAGGTTGAATGGCGTAGAAATGCTATTTTAAATCGTTTTAATATGACTAGAATGGTAGTGAAAATTTGTTTTATTTACAAAATGAAGTACTAATAATGATGACTCCAATTCCTAGTAATAAAGTACGAAAAGTAATACTAACTACTATCATTACTACAAAAATCCACAGCATACGCAACTGGAGTTACAATAATTATGAAAGTGTCAAGCATAAAAAAATAAAAAAAAATATATTTTTAAAAACATTTCTGACATTTTTTTAGTTGTAAATCCAGTTACCTACATATGCTGGGGATTTTTGTAGTATAATGGCAGGTAATAGTAGAAGGTAAAATAATATAACCTCAGGTCCTATTTGAGTCTGGAAAGGGCATTAGAATATAATACGCGGGTGTGGGCCGCGCAGGCCGGGAAAGTTTTGAATTTCAATATGAATTTAATGCATTTTAACGCGATTTAAACACAAATATTGGTCGATTTGACATATTAAATTCTTAAATTATTACTATTAAAAAATTAATATTTTTTTTTTTGCCCCCCTTTGCCCCTCTTCCCTGAAAGTTGGGGGGGGGGCATTGCACCCCTTGCCCCCCCCCCCGGTTCCTACGCCACTGCTAATAGTCTATTAAGCTATTAGTCTAGCAGAACTGTGCGACGTTTATTTAGTGCCACTGTCTACATTCCTCTGCAAGCATATTTATTATTTATACAATTAATTGTGGACTAATGCATTATTAGCGCAATGAATGGTACTTTTACAAATTACACATTTTATTGTGCACAGGATGTAGTAGTTAAAAGTGAATTTTGTCTCTCAAATCGCAGTATTTCCTGTTGAATAAAACTTGCATCAAGTCGTCGTTTAAAAGAAACCCTTTCAAGAATTGCACCCGATAATCCTTAATAATAAATCAATAAATCAATTATACAAAGTCCATATGCATATTCTCTATAGATAGGTACACCCACGGTAAGAATAATTACTAAGCTGCTAACTTAGCAGTAAACAAACGCTCAGTTAGCGCTCGAATTACCGTCTATGTTTTTTGAATGAATTAGATTAGATTAGATTAGATTATTATAGTTTAACGGCGCGTCAACGACGAGGTTATATTGCGCACATTGATTTGTACCACGTACGGCGGCACATAGGATAGGCGGCACTTTCAGCATTTTTCGAAAATTTATTATTTTGTATCATCACGTTATATGACCAATATTCAAGCTCGGCAGAAATAAAATTCTTTTTGGAGAAACGCCGACTGATGTTTTGTTGTCTCCAAATAAATCTCATTCATGTCATGTTAATAACTTCTCCTAGATAATAATGTTCCTGAACTTTTTGTTTGCGCACGAAAAATTTCCTAGAAAAATTGATTTCAATGTTGCAGTAATTTTACCAGAAACGCGTAGATTTACTTCAAAATGATTATGATGTGTAAAAAAATACGGGAGGTCCCCCCCCCCCCCCCCCCCGCCCGAAATCAGAGCATCATCTAAGAAATCAGCACATTTAAAATAATATGTGAACAAAAAAATAAAATAAAGGGGCAGATAATGTCGACAACTTACCAAAATGATTGAAATTATTTGTAGACATTGGTAATTTATATTTCCCAAAAATAACTAATCTGCGATTCAAAATTGCACCAAATCGAATGACCTTGAACCAAATTTTTCTCGGGGGTCTCTCTCGGATTCGGATTCGGGAGGATTTTGGATATGTTGTAGAGGGCATTTTTCTGAATCGATTCATATATTGAAACCTTCTGTTGCAATTAGTGGTGGGTTCAGCTCTTTTTTTGCTTTAAATTACTGGGCTATGAAGCCGGCCCTGACTTTGTTGATCATGAGTGGAGGACATGGAGAATGGTCGACCTAACGGGCCCGCTCCGGGGGAGTCCTGGAATTGGTGGGAATGCCAGTTCAGAATGGGTACAGACCGGTGGGGGGGGGGGGGGGGGGGGGGCTACGGGCCGGTCGGACCCGATTTAAAGGGGATCACCATCTCGAGGGGGGAGGCCGGGCCGCGACTTTCCATACCCGATTCGAGCCCAACTCAACACTGCTATTTAGAGACTAAAGGACTGAACAAAATATTTACTAGCAATTCAAATTATAGTATTTTGTCATCCTTTAAATGACTTGCTACAGTGTCAATGCTTACCTAAGCACATAAGCACCTGGTACCTGTTTTGTCACACAAAAACACCTATATATATCAACAATATTAAATTGGTATATTGTACCAACCACTAACCTAGCCGACAATTTTAGAGAATCTGGTCTGACCTATATGTATTTAATGCAAAATCGTACTTTTGCGCAGGCCTATGGGGATGACCTGAAATATTGGTCCTAATTTTTTATATGATTATTATAAATTATTGTTGATTTAAATCAACCTCTTCGGCTCCTGTGTCTCCTCTTGCACACTAAACTGCGTTTTTGTCTCGAGTCCGAATTTTGTTCTCCAGATAATTGTATATTCTTACCTATAAAGTGTTTATAATTATATCTATACTTTCCATACTTTCCGAACAATGTTCTTTACTTTCAAATTGTAAACAATTACTTGAGTAAAACGGTCAATATTGCGGAAACAACTCACTAAGCTGGTTCATTATGAAAGGGAGTGTCTCAGAAAGTTTGGTTATACGTTTGACAGAATAAATTCGGCGTTAAATGCGCGTAAAATTCCATTTTTTCCAACACATGAGTTGGGCACGATTAGGGTATGGAAAGACGCGGCAAGGCCGAGGGGCCCGCGAATTTGGGGAGGGCATGGAGCTAGGTCGACCCTGGACTGCACTTAGTTGGGACCAACTCGTAATGTGAGGCGGAGTATACGATACTTGATGAAATCCATGTTTTATGAAGCACAAAAAGGCAGCCCCTACTTTTTTCTAAACGGCTTTACCGACCGTCTTCAAATTTTCACAGGTTATAAATATGTAGCGACTTGGTCTCCTGCTACAATGCAAGTAGGCTGTGGCGACACGGCCTACTTAGAGTTCGAGAAATGCGAAGACTTGAGATTTTGACAGTTGGATTTGTTAATGAATTTTGGCACTGGACACGAGTCCATATTTGCTTTGACATTGATTACTAGTTACCAATAAACCTATATTATATTATAATCTTGTTGTCTCTTATTATAAAGAACTAGCAGAGCTTGCTCCCAAAGTGGTGACCCCGCAATTTACATCTTCAATTTTGTGGGAGTATTTACATATTCTGCTTCTCAAACCTATTCACTCTCAAGATGACTCCTCCTGTGACGGAGACCCATGGACCTTGTGTCAATCGAGTGACGGTGAAAGCCCCGCCGTTTTGGCCGGACAAACCAGCTCTCTGGTTTGCTCAAATCGAGTCACAATTTGTCCTGGCGGGGGTGACTGCTGACGACACAAGGTACCACCACGTCCTCGCCCAGCTTGACGGCAAGTACATAGCCGAGGTTGAGGACATAGTCATTTCTCCGCCATCCTCTGGCAAGTATGAGCGCATCAAAGCTGAACTGATCTCCCGTCTCACTACACCTCAAGCCATCAAACTTCAACGTCTACTTGACAAAGAAGAACAAGGCGACAGAACCCCATCACGATTTCTCCGTCATTTACGGAGTCTGGGGGGAGCAGCAGTCAGCGATGTACTTCTGAAGACATTGTGGCTCAGCAGGCTGCCTCAACAAGTACAGGTAATCCTGCTGGCTGCATCCCCAGACACTGATCTAAATGAGTTGGCAGAAACAGCCGACCGGGTCAGTGGCTCCATTTCTGGCCCTCAAGTGTGCGCCACGACGAGTAGCACGCCAATGGAGATACTGACGCAGCAAGTCGCGTCTCTCGCCTCCAGCGTCGAGGCACTGCGCACCTCAAGGTCACGCGACGAAGCTCCACGCTCAGAGGGACAACGCGGCAAGGCGCCGCGTAGCAACACGACATCAACTATGGGGCTATGTTGGTACCACGCCAAATTTGGCGCACAAGCCCGCCGCTGCAACCCTCCGTGCAATTATCAGGGAAACGGAAGGGCCGGGCAGTAGTGGCGACTGCTCAAGGCCTAAAATCAAAACGCCTCTATGTCACCGATCTCCACACGCACGTCAAGTTCCTCATCGACACAGGCTCAGATGTGTGCGTGTTTCCACGTTCAAGGATCAGAGGACGTCCCCCAAGGACGACATACTCCTTAGTAGCTGCAAATGGATCAACGATCGGCACCTATGGACCACTCACACTTACCCTCAACTTCGGACTCCGACTAGAATTTTCATGGAGGTTCGTAGTCGCGGACGTTGAACAGCCGATCATCGGAGTCGATTTCCTTACACACTTTGGTCTCCTGGTCGACCTTCCCCGTCAACGTCTCTCCGATGGAACGTCTCCATACGTCGCGGGCGAACCATCCGCCGGACCAGAGGGCCTGGTCAAGGTCATCTCACGATCCGATTCACCATTTCAAAAGCTGCTAAATTCTTATCCGGACATCACCCGCCCCCTTGGATTTGAGAGGTCTCTCCAACATAAAACGGAGCATCACATTCTGACGCAGCCCGGACCACCAGTGTCATGTCGACCTCGACGTCTGGCGCCGGACCGTCTCATCTTGGCCAAGAGGGAATTCGAGTCCATCCTCAAGACCGGCATCGCACAACCGTCCTCCAGCAGTTGGTCATCGGCACTTCATCTCGCCCCCAAAAAGGAAGGCCAATGGCGGCCATGCGGGGATTACCGCCCACTGAACGCCCGGACAATCCCTGACCAATACCCTGTACCTCACATACAGGACTTTGCGCAACGACTGTCAGGCAAGTAAATCTTTTCAACCGTAGATCTCGTCCGGGCGTACAACCAGATCCCCTTCGCCAAAGAAGATGTGCCAAAGACGGCCATCCCGACGCCGTTTGGCCTATTCGAATTTCCGTTCATGACCTTCGGACTTCGTAATGCGGCCCAAACATTTCAACGTTTCATCGACTAAGTGATCCGTGACCTTGACTTCTGTTACGCATATCTGGACGACATCCTAATTTCCTCCGATGACTGCTTGGAGCACGAACGTCACTTGCGCCTACTGTTTGAACGTCTATCTAAGTATGGCGTCCTGATCAACCCAGCCAAGTGTGTACTCGGCTCTACAGAAGTGACCTTCCTCGGGTACACCGTCAACGGGACAGGCACCAAACCGTTGCAACATAAGGTAGACGCCATCTTGGAATATCCAAAGCCCCTGATTGTTAAACAACTTCGGAAATTTTTGGGAATGATAAACTTTTACCGGCGGTTCCTACCTGAAGCAGCAAAGACCCAGGCTCCGCTTCACGACCTATATTCCGGCCCAAACACTACTGGAAAAACGCCCATCCATTGGACCCCTGCCCTCGTGAGCAACTTCGAAAAATGCAAACACGATCTCGCGAACGCCGCCCTCCTCGTGCATCCCGACAGCAAGGTGGAGCTTGCTCTAGTAACTGATGCATCTGACACAAGTGTTGGCGCCGTGCTGCAACAAAGCTCGAGTTGTGGGTGGCAACCGCTGGCCTTCTACTCAAAGAAGTTGAACGAAGCCCAGCGCAAGTATGGAGCATATGATCGAGAATTGCTTGCCGTATATCAAGCCATCATTTTCTTCCGCCATATGCTAGAGGCACGAACGTTTGTGGTATACACAGATCACAAACCGTTGACTTTCGCGTTTCAGCAACGCCCAGACAAGTGTTCGCCACGGCAGTGCCGCCATCTGGAATTTATAAGTCAATTCACTACGGACATCAGGCACATCCCAGGCCAGGAAAACATAGTCGCCGACGCGTTGTCACGGGTGGAAGCTGTCTCCGCTCCTGTTCCGTATGTGGACATCGCGCGTGCTCAACAAAACGACCCTGAGTTACGAGCAGTGAAGATGTCTAACACCAATCTGCAAATCCATCCGCTGCTCCCGGAACACGACAACCTGTACCTCGACTGTGACACATCACAAGCCAGACACCGCCCATTCGTTCCTCAATCTTTACGACGGCGTGTGTTCGACAGCCTCCACGGGTTATCACACCCCGGTATCAGAGCAACCACTAGGCTCGTGTCCGAACGATTCGTCTGGCCGTCAATGAACAAAGATTGTCGGGAATGGGCCCGTTCCTGTCTCACGTGCCAACGGTCAAAAGTAACGCGACACACCACAGCACCAATTGGACGGTTTGAAAACCCGGGTAGCAGGTTTGAGCACATCCATATTGATCTGGTCGGCCCGTGGCCCGTCTCTGATGGATTTCGATACATCCTCACCTGTGTCGATCGATTCTCGCGATGGGCCGAAGCAATCCCGATCGCTGATATCACCGCCGAGTCGGTCGCCACCGCCCTCATTAATGGATGGATCGCTAGATACGGTACGCCACTCAGGGTCACGACGGATCAAGGCCGTCAATTTGAATCCCACTTATTCCGTGCAATCTTCAACCTTTCCGGCATCACGCACCTCCGCACAACGGCCCACCATCCCCAAGCCAATGGGATGGTGGAAAGGCTACACCGGCAACTAAAAGCCGCACTCAAATGCCGAGGGGATGAGAAATGGACCGAAGCTCTACCCTGGGTAATGTTAGGGATACGGTCAACATGGAAAGAAGATCTGCAGGCCACATCGGCCGAACTGGTGTACGGCACTACACTGCGCCTCCCCGGTGACTACCTCACGCCGCCAACATCAATGCCCGACTCCACGTCCGAATATGTTGACCGCCTCCGTCTTCACATCTCCAAACTGCGTCCAAGTCAACCATCTCACCACGGCCAGCAAGCGGTGTTCGTGTTCAAAGACCTCGCGACCTGCTCGCATGTCTTTGTACGACATGACGCGGTCAGAACACCCTTGCAGCAGCCTTATGATGGGCCGTATGAGGTGGTTGAGCGCAATAAAAAGCATTTTGCTATTCAACGTGGTAACAAACGCGTTGTAGTCTCCATAGACAGACTCAAACCGGCGTACATATCTACGGACAAGACGCCAGACGTCGGAGATGTCAACAGCGCACCACAGAACGCCAGGAGCGTCAACCCCCGACAGCTCGTCAACTCCGGCCGGCACAAACAACGACCTGCCCACACTCGCCAGACAGCCGGCAATAATGAAAATTTCTTGTTTTCGCGCCTTGCTCTCGACCGCTCCGTCGAAATATTGGGAGCGAGAAAAGTCGATCCGGGAGCGAGCCGAGAGCGATCTCGATTTCCAATGGAATATGACTACCTGCTCCCGGAACGCGCTGGAGCAGTACGGAGCACCCAATGGAAAACGCCATTAGAGTTCGAGAAATACGAAGACTTGAGATTTTGACAGTTGGATTGTTAATGAATTTTGGCACTGGACACGAGTCCATATTTGCTTTGACATTGATTACTAGTTACCAATAAACCTATATTATATTATAATCTTGTTGTCTCTTATTATAAAGAACTAGCAGAGCTTGCTCCCAAAGATATTCTTGGGTTGAGGAACTTTTAGACAAACTGCAATCTATAACTATTTGTGATAACATCCCCATTGACCCCGCAGGGAATTTTTTTAAATTTCTATAGTAAAAGAGAATCGATTATGAATCGATTTTGAATTTCTTTGAAAAGGTTGCAATACTAGCAACAGCAATAAGCAATAGAAAAATCTTTGTGTGTTTTGGTATCAAATAGTTTAACGTACCTAATTATTAAATTGTGTTCATGAGGAGGATCAAGTTGGACAAATGAGTCATTGTCTCATTGGATATACCTTAGAGGAATTAGTACCACTGATTCCTCTAAGGATATACCTCTGTTCATTTAATTAGTTTTGCAATATTTAAAAACAATTTTTAGAATTTAACCTCATAATGAAGCAAACCTGGGAATTTGTGCATCTCTTTTTGCAGCATTTTTGTGTATCTGGGGGTGACATCTGGGGGTGTCAAGATGAAAAGTGGGGAGGGGGGGCCACCCTTTTTACGCGCCTGAACACTCAACAAAACATAAAACGGAATTTGAACAAAACGGATTTTCTGCTTGTCAGGTTCTTGACAATAATGCCTTGTTATTTAATAAAATCAGAGCTTCGTTACTAGAGTTAGCTGACGAGTTAGCTGACGAGTTAGCATAGACTTCATCGGATGGTGCCCACCAAATCATCTTCAGTCAATTCGTTTCTTTCTTTCGAATACCGTTTTATCTTTTGTTGAGTGACCTAGTGAAAATGTTTAAAATCAGCTGACAATATTTATATTATCTATACCTACTTATCTTTATACTACATAGGAAAAAAGCGTCCAACCCCGAACCAAGAATTTCCAAAAATGTGTTTTCACGTGTTTATTGAGGTCCATTTACTCTAATAAACGAAGATTACTAAATTGTGCGTCACCATTTTGTTTTCATTTGTAGTTATATGAAAACCACTTAGCAATTTTTAACTTACTAACCTAAAGTAAAACTTAAATGAGGGATCTTCGATTTTTTTTTGCTTTTCATGAGAAATCGTTCAAATTCGACATTAATAGATGTTCTATGGTGTTCTCTACCATGGCAAATAAAAGCTATAATCGAAGATCCCTCATTAAAGTTTTACATTAAAGTTTTAAGATCGTAGTGATCTTTCTCTACCTTCATTCCATTCTCCTCGGAGATCTCTAACCCTCATGAGTGCGTTGTGTCTAATGTCCGTCCGTCCGACCGGGTAGCTCAGTTGGTAGAGCTCTCGCCCGGCAAGTGAAAAATCCCGGGTTCGAGCCCCGGTTCGGTCGGATATTTTTCACAACGCACATCCCTTCATATTACCGTTTCTCTTTCTTTCAGTAGGTCAGAAGTGCTGCTTTCCCACCTATAGATTTTGTTCAAAAACTTATCGTGTACCTATCAGTTAGCAGTTGCAATATGTTATTGTAACATTATTAAATGTACACGTTCGTGGATGTTTTACCGATCTATGAGGGATTTACATCTTTATTTCGAAGTTTTTTTCTTGTGAAAAGTGCAGTTTTTCATGGCAGGTTTAAACGGTCTTCTAGACATTCGTATTTCTTTGTAAATGTGTGGAATGTCAAGAAGAGTACTGGAAGCGAATGTGACAAGACTATGGAAGGACTCCATGTTATGCCAACCTGTTGAAACACTGCGGAGTGAGTGAGCTCATGCTTGATATCAGTGTTCAGCCTGTTTTATATATACCTTACTGTCCCCGCTTCTTGCAAATCAATGTTATATTTTGTGACACAGCTTTATTAAACGGTTATCTGAAAGAAAATCTCTGTTGAAACTGAAACTGGAACCGTTCGACCGATCATCTAAAAAGTGAACTAAGTGTCTGTCTGTCTACCAACCCATACCTACAAAACGTACTTTGCAAAAGTTATGATGTATCATTAAAAATATGATGTATCATTGATTATGTGGTGTTCAGCCAAGAAGGGAGATCTCACATAATAATAATACACGGGGTACAGATAACATACGTTTATTGAATCAAACCTAACGGCGCCGGAGGCTACCGCGTACACAGCTGAGGTGCTCCGGGAGGCGTCTTTCCATACCCTTATCGAGCCCAACTCAATACAACTGTTTAGAGACTAAAGAACTGAACAACATATTTTCTAGCAATTCAAATTATTTTATGTCGTCCTTCAAGTGACTTCCTACTGTAAATTATTAGTACCTTAGGTATAGTTACCTAAGCATCTAAACACCTGGTACCTGTTTTGTAACACAAAAACACTTATTAACAACCATCTTAAATTGGTATATTGGACCAACAATAAACCTAGATGACAATATTAGAGAATCTATTCTGATCAAAAACATTCGTTGATATTAATACGAAGTCCAAAAGTAGATGGTACTTTGGCGTAGGCATGGGGTTGACCTGAAATATTGGTCATAATTTAATTTTCATGATTATTATAATTATTGATTAAACCCAACCTCTTCTGCTCATTTTGTTTCGCCTTGCTTATAATCAAATGCATTTTTGTCTCGTGTCCGAATTTTGTTATCCAGAAATTTGTATCTCCTTTTAAAGTGTTTAAATCTACTTTCCGAATCTATTTTCTTTACTTTCAAACTGTCAACAATTACGTGAGTAAAACCTTCAATATTGATGAGACACCTCACTTAGCTGCTTCATTATGAATGGTAGTGTTAGAATGTTTGGTTATACCGAATAGATTCAGCGTTAAGAGTCTACGATACTTGATGAAATCCATGTTTTATGAAGCACAAAAAGGCGGTCCCTACATTTTTCTAAACGCCTTTACCGATTGTCTTCAAATTTTCACAGATTATAGATAAATAATAAATCTGTGCCTCTAGTGAGCCAAAAGTGTAATTTTTTGTTTAGAATTTTCAGGGCAGTGGTGCCAAAAAGACTAATATATTGCCCATGTTAGCACTTCCTCAAAACGAGAAAAAACATTTTTTATAATTTTTTTGGATCACTAGAGGCACAGATTTACTCTTTATCTCTATGCTGTTAAATTTTGATAACAATCGGTCAAGCCGTTAAGAAAAAAGTAGGGGCCGCCTTTTTATGTTTTTTTGTGGTTTTCAATATTTGAATTAAAATAACTTACTTCACAGCAGTATATGCAACATGCAACACCCTATTAAATGTCACAATTGTCACGTACAACCCAGAGCTAATGCTTTTTCATGCATTTCTAAGATTTTTTTCACATCGGAATCGAAATTTTCTGCGAGTCCTGTCGACTCTTAAATGCGAGTAAAATGCAAATTTTCAAATCAATGAGTTGGGCTCGATTAGGGTATGGAAAGACGCCTGGAGGGAGCGACCTGTACCGTCGAATGTCCAGAGGATCACTGCCTTGTTCCCCCCCAACCCAGACGCAAAGCATTGCAAGATGTAAACCATCAGCTGTATGAAATGTAGGTTAGGCTGGCTACCTGCCCCCTGTACGTGCCGCCGACACAGGGATGAGTTCTACTAATAGACATTGCTATTTATGATGCTTTTACACAAGACATAAAATTGAGTTGATACAATGACAATAGCATCTTCTAGCAGGTAGTTGAATATGAGTTGAACAATACACTGGGGTTGAGATGTGCATCAGGCGGCCTTCCCACGATCTCTGTACAGTATACATACTCCCCACAGACAAAAGTTTGAATGATACATTTTACACTTTTTTCTAATCCTTAAAATTGTACTGTATTGTCCTAATCGTATTTAAATTAACCTACAAGATCAATTAAGATGTATTTCCCACTCATCAAACATGACACTGTTGTGCAACGAAATGTTCTCTTACAACATGTTATTTCCAACGAGTAATGTAAAAATCCATTACATTCATGAGTAAAACACAAACGGCTGATATTACGAGAGAATATCCCATCTTTACTCGCCTTGTACCTAAACATTGATACATACATATTCTAACATCAAAATCACACTCTTATTTAGTAAATCTACCTTCAATACCCTACACATAGAATTAGTACTGACACATCATTATTGGTACCATACTGGTACTATACTGCACACACATCATAATTGAGATATGGTTATTCCAACATAGTTTTGAAGTGTCACTTAGGGTTAAGTGCGCAGTTTTTTCTCATTTTCATCTATAGTTATGAATTATTGTTACATCATAGAAACTAAATTCTCGTTACAAATTGAGTTTTAGGACAGATCTGCAACTATATACACAGCATGTTGCCTATAAGAACAATCATTTCTTCATGTAGGGACTATAAGGGTCATTTTCCCTAACAAAAGCATGGAATTAAGGCCTTACGTATATGACCTGAATGACACGCGTTGTGGTTATTTGCTATTTATTCTCTTGTTTGATGAAATATTTCAGATTTTTCAATGGATTCGATATCTCAGAGTCAATACGCGTCTAAAGTGTGCCAATTCAACTTTGTACGTGTAAAAATAACACAAAACGAACGATCCATTTCTGTGTCTGAATATTTTTAACTTTTATCCCAATGTTAGATGTGTATAACACCCCGACATTGTTGTCAACAACTTAAGATAGAGCTAAAAATATATTATCCATACGATCCAGACTACTCATTCCAGACCTACTCCATTTTACATACCGGATTGCGCAAAAAAAACACTGATAGGTCACTATACATATCGAAACTAAGATAGGATTATGAAATTTTTACACATATTAGAAAACATACCAAAATTTAATATGTGAAAGATTCAAACATATTCATTAACAAAAAAAGGTACAAATGGTTGAAGTTACAGTTGAAAATTCAGATTAAACCAGACGAAATTAACGTGTTTGAAGAATTGATTTTGGAGTTACTTTGTATGACTTCGGTGAATTTATGTTTATTTATGAATTTCTAAGCGAACATAAATTTATGTTTAATAAATCTATGCGAATTTGTCTTGGATTCAAGTGAATAGGTATATGTGTGAATTTATGTAACTTTCGTACGGTGATACTCGCGCTCGGTCGTTTTAGAAAATTGAGAGAGAAAAATTGTTTCATAAGTGAGTGTTTGCTTATTGCATCGTTAATTAGGCGCCTGTTATTCAACAAAACCGCGCAAAACTATGAAATTTGCGATACGATTGGAGACCAAACCCGGTGACCAATTGATCTCAAATTTTAATCATGATTAGATGAAGGACAAACTTAGGGTTATCACTTGGCATATTTTTGAAATTTAATTTTATACGGCACCCAGGGAGACAAGAAAATAGCTATTTTTTCACAAAAAATCCATTAATTATTACTAATTAACGAAACAAAAATGATAAATGTACCAAGGGATAACCCTAAGTTTGTCTTTTATCTAATCACGATTAAAATTTCAAATAATTTGGTCTACCCATTTCGTCTCCAATCGTATCGCAAAAAGTGTGTACAAAGAGCTGCAAAATCGCTCGCGCTCATTTCCAATTCACCGTTGGAAATTCAGCTATACAATATCTTTCCCTCCATATCTCTTCTTGAAACAACGTCTCTATAAGATACAGACATGCTTTACTAAATGGAGTAATTTTTTTGTCAAACTTACTTATGTACAAAACAGGTGATTCTTTTCAAAAAGATTCTAGTTCTTGTTTAAACTCAAACGCGCGCTATTTAAACGCTATAACACGATTTTTCAACATCTTAATTGAAAAGTTCACACATTATATTTTCATATTAAAAGTTCTATAACATATGAAAGTTTCAGTTTAATATCTTGTATAGTTTTGATGTAGTGACTGGTGATTTTTTGCGCCCCCGGTATTACTTAGTACCACCTCAGAAGCAGTGTTGTGACTTATCTAGATAAAATTTTCTAGATAATTATCTAGATAATTATTTTTTTATCTATTATCTTATCTAGATAATTAAATAATTGGTTATCTTTATCTTTATCTAGATAAAAAATATAAAATTCAAAATGTATTTGTGTGTATGAACATGCACAAACCTCAAATGTCAGATGATATGAAAAAGGAAAATCATCTACATTTAGTCACATTAGTTGGCTTGTTTTGACGGCCCCATTTTTAAAAATCATGAGTTCCAAATTTAGGACTCGAAAAAAATTGGGGAACAGAAGTATTTAGTAAAAAAATTATCTATTATCTATTACAATTATCTAGATAATTATTTCTTAGCTTTATCTATTATCTAGATGATTTCTTGGAAATTTATCTATTATCTTATCTAGATAAATTTTTGGCAGGTTATCTTTATCTTTATCTAGATAAAAATAAAATTATCTAATCACAACACTGCTCAGAAGAGATAGTGGATTCAAGGCTTTACCAAAGAGGATGTAATATTTGCTCAAGGATGATATTACTCCACCAAATCATAAATAACAAATATTATTTTATCCTTTTTAATGTATTTTTCCACTTTTCCGTTTGATTAAATTAAGTAATATTTCCAGGATACAATATCATCATGAGAACCAACTGAGTTTCAAAAATGACCCAGGACATTTTTTGACAAATTTAAATTTTGGTGTATCTTTGGGGCTGTTCATATGTTTGTCACGCAAAAGAGGCCATCAAGCTGTGTTGGTTCATCCCGTATGAAAGTCTACTTGTGGGCTAATAGTCCGCCGGCCGCAGGTTTGAGGTCAAAATTGATTTATGGTTTTAGGATGTAAAATCATTTGCCTATTGCTATTGAGTCATTCCAAGTCAGTTCGACCGATGAATAGGTTTTGATGATCCTTTTCGATTTTGATGAAACTTGTTAGGACTGTTTACTATTCCAAAAAAAGCTTATTATCTACGTATTTTTCAGTTTCACCAAACTGTAATCTCGTATCGAATTACAGCTAACTCGAAATTTTAAATTTTCTTTAAAACAACTTCATTGACCAATGTAGATCTCCTCCCCCCCACTACGTCATAAAACAAAAGTCAATGTTTGGTCACTGACAGCTATCAGTGACCAAACAACTGTCAGTTAACAGCAAAGAACTATCTACTTGAATATTGTTCAGTCTCAATTAACAATTATCATAAGAGAGCTAAGGCCATTTTAAGTTGACGAAACAATCCAGTGACAGAAGCCATTAAAAAGTAAAACAATTTGGCAACATACCTGACAAAATATAATTTGTTTCGTTGTAGCATCTGTAATAGTTGTCCAGCATATCATCAAACATGATTTATATGAGTTTAAATATATTGATTGTACTTTTTCAAGTGGTAAATTAAACTATTTAACACGTGTGAGCTAAATTCGTTGATCTTTTTGAATTTCATTTGTTTGAAAGAAAAATTGTTATTTTTCTAACCCTGGAGTTACCATGGAAATACTTTTGTCTTTCATAAGGCAACGCCCACCTTCATTGGTCAATTGCAATGTCTCAAAGTGTTTTAACAAAAATGTAGATAATTGTACACACTTTTATATAAAACATATGTGGCCCATAAAAATAAAAATTGATTGGGGGAAACTCAAAATTTTTACTTCTTTGACCCCCCCAAAAACGGCGTCCGTCAATTTTTTTTGCTAAACCTCAGTGAAAAACAATATTTTTAATTTAGATTTAGAGTGGAAAGACTATTATTTCCAGAACATTGTATTAATATATACCGCGCGGAGGGGTAAAACCAGCGTGCATGTGAAGTGCTAAAAGCGGGTTTCAAGAGAAATTAAGGATTTAAATATTGAAAGGTTGGGATTAAAAAAAATTAAAAATTGTAACGTCATCATCATTGTATTTACTATCTATTCAGCTAAAGTTTTGAGTGGGCATACTTTTGGTTTCAGATATATAGATGTTATGTACCGCTTTAAATATAGAAAGGTTAGGATAAACAATATCAATATTTTTGTATTGTCATCATCATTGTTACTACCTGTTTACCTAAGGTTTTGAGTGGGTTGAATTCGATACGGGATGAGAATTTGGCGAAACTAAATAAATACGTATATACGTATTTATAATAAGCATATTATATATGGTTATTTAGAATAGTAAACAATCCTAGCAAGTTTCATCAAAATAGAAGAGGGTAATTCTTGGGTAATTTTTGGGATTTTTGATGTGGAATGACTCTATTATTTCCGCAATAAATCAACCACTAACCGCTGCACAATATGTCAAATTGTAGTTGTTCATAGACCACTTGTTCATAGACCACTTGTTTATATACCAGTTGTTTGTAGACCAGTTGTTCATAGACCACTTGTTTATAGACCACTTGTTTATAGACCACTTGTTCATAGACCAGTTGTTTGTGGACCACTCGTTCATAGACTAGTTGTTTGTGGACCACTTGTTCATAGACTAGTTGTTTTTAGACCACTTGTTCATAGACCAGTTATACGTAGACTCATATTCCAATTATAGTTTGAAATAACACCGATTTTTAAAGTGTTGAATCAAGAAAAATGTTTTTCATAATGTTAGTAAAGTTATCAATATACCCCTACCACTGTTTCAAGTACAGTTCTACTAAAATAGAGGTGTTTTGTAGCCTAGTTGTTTATAGACCAGTTGTTCCTAGACCAGTTGTCTGTAGACCAGTTGTTTATAGACCAGTTGTTCCTAGACCAGTTGTCTGTAGACCAGTTGTCTGTAGACCAGTTGTTTGTAGACCGGTTGTTTATAGACCAGTTGTTCCTAGACCAGTTGTCTGTAGACCAGTTGTTTGTAGACCGGTTGTTTGTAGACCAGTTGTTCCTAGACCAGTTGTCTGTAGACCAGTTGTTTGTAGACCGGTTGTTTATAGACCAGTTGTTCCTAGACCAGTTGTCTGTAGACCAGTTGTTTGTAGACCGGTTGTTTGTAGACCAGTTGTTCCTAGACCAGTTGTCTGTAGACCAGTTGTTTGTAGACCGGTTGTTTATAGACCAGTTGTTCCTAGACCAGTTGTCTGTAGACCAGTTGTTTGTAGACCGGTTGTTTGTAGACCAGTTGTTCCTAGACCAGTTGTCTGTAGACCAGTTGTTTGTAGACCGGTTGTTTATAGACCAGTTGTTCCTAGACCAGTTGTTCCTAGACCAGTTGTCTGTAGACCAGTTGTTTGTAGACCGGTTGTTTATAGACCAGTTGTTCCTAGACCAGTTGTCTGTAGACCAGTTGTTTGTAGACCGGTTGTTTGTAGACCAGTTGTTCCTAGACCAGTTGTCTGTAGACCAGTTGTTTGTAGACCGGTTGTTTATAGACCAGTTGTTCCTAGACCAGTTGTCTGTAGACCAGTTGTTTGTAGACCGGTTGTTTATAGACCAGTTGTTCCTAGACCAGTTGTCTGTAGACCAGTTGTTTGTAGACCGGTTGTTTGTAGACCAGTTGTTCCTAGACCAGTTGTCTGTAGACCAGTTGTTTGTAGACCGGTTGTTTATAGACCAGTTGTTCCTAGACCAGTTGTCTGTAGACCAGTTGTTTGTAGACCGGTTGTTTGTAGACCAGTTGTTCCTAGACCAGTTGTCTGTAGACCACTTGTTTGTAGACCGGTTGTTTATAGACCAGTTGTTCCTAGACCAGTTGTCTGTAGACCAGTTGTTTGTAGACCGGTTGTTTGTAGACCAGTTGTTCCTAGACCAGTTGTCTGTAGACCAGTTGTTTGTAGACCGGTTGTTTATAGACCAGTTGTTCCTAGACCAGTTGTCTGTAGACCAGTTGTTTGTAGACCGGTTGTTTATAGACCAGTTGTTCCTAGACCGGTTGTTTGTAGACCGGTTGTTTATAGACCAGTTGTTCCTAGACCAGTTGTCTGTAGACCAGTTGTTTGTAGACCGGTTGTTTGTAGACCGGTTGTTTATAGACCAGTTGTTCCTAGACCAGTTGTCTGTAGACCAGTTGTTTGTAGACCAGTTGTCTGTAGACCAGTTGTTTGTAGACCAGTTGTCTGTAGACCACTTGTTTGTAGACCGGTTGTTTATAGACCAGTTGTTCTTAGACTAGTTGTTTGTAGACCAATAACATTATCAAAAATTATCTCAAGAAACAAAGCAAACATGACATAAGTTCTTAGCAAAAGTTCATGTCGTAATGCATCACGCACATGACCGTCAAGCTGTCCCTCTGGCTCTACACTTGTGCTTGATTTGCCAGCAATATGGCTTGGTTACTGATGTTATCTCGCCGCTGTGCACTTGCTGGGGAGCAGTTCAAGTGGTCTTGAAATAACTGGTCTTGGAACAACTAGTCTTGGGACAACTGGTCTTGGATCAACTGGTCTTGGGACAACTGGTCTTGGAACGACTGGTCTTAGCTTTTCTTGCACAGTGCTGTACAAGAAACATTTAATTAATTTTATAGACAGAATTAAAAATAAAATAGTCTCAATTTAATTAATCTAGGTGATAATCTAGCTGAGCAGCCCTTTTCCTGTCGTGTAATAACTGGTCTTAGAATAACTGGTCTTGGGACAACTGGACTTGGATCAACTGGTCTTAGAATAACTGGTCTTGGGACAACTGGTCTTAGAACGACTGGTCTCGGAACGACTGGTCTTAGAATAACTGGTCTTGGATCAGCCTAGAGAGAATGAAACACATTGCCGAGCTATAGTGAATGGAAAGGAATTGCACATTGTTCGCACGTGTTACATACATTTGGAGGTCTTCTAAGGCCACATTACATTAACCAAAGTATAAAATCGGTGCCAAAATAAAACCATGTTGTTACAAATAATGATTTACAAGACTCCTGAATAGGCATAATTAGGAGATTAGAGCTGGATTATATTTGTTGACTTTTAATTTATGAAAAAAGAAAATACCAATTGTCTTTCAAATACAACTACCAAATTTGGTATGATTTCGTAAAATTTATTGTAAGGAACATACATACACCAATATTAGGTAATATTGTTCTACTACTTGGGGAAAAAGTGATTTCCTATTTTGTTATCCTAATAACTTCTGAATAAAATTATATAAACTAAATGTTTTATGGTTAATATATTCCTGAAGCTTCAAACTTTTTTGATATTGTGATAAAAATCAAATCTGATAAATAGCCGTTAATTAAAAAGCAACATACCAAATTATTTACCAAATTACCAAATTACTAAATTACCAAATTCAAAATACCAAATTAATTAAAAAGAAAATAATGTTTAATTGATCTTATTTAGCAGCACTGTCTTCTAACATCAGCCTAGAGATAGAGAATAGAAACATGAATAGACCAAAGTATAAAATTGGCGCCAAAATAAAACCACGGTGTTACAAATAATGATTTACAAGACTCATGAATAGTAATAATTACGAGATTATAGAGTTGGATTATATTTGTTAGCTTATTGAGCGAGCGTAGCCAGCGTCACCACGGTACTCTTATGGCACTTTCTCTGGTTTTTTTTGTGGTCACAGCCCAGGTCAAACCGCTCAAGCAATCAATCTGAAATTTTGTACACATACTATAACGTACTCTATGCGGTCCCTGGGGGGCTATTCTAAATTTCCTTGTCGTCTCGTATCAATTGATACGGCGTCACTACCACGTTAAATAGATAGCACTCCAGTGTGCAGTGAGCCCGTATCACGTGAAACGAGACGACAAGGGAATTTAGAATAGCCCCCCTGAGATCGTTTTTAAACGGGATCCCGTGATTGGTCCAAATTTAAAAAAAATATATCTTTCGATTGGTTTGTTTTATCAATTTGAAATTTTGACAAGTCATTACCACTAACATTTTACCCAATCATACAAAGTTTCAGCCAAATCCTCCCATTGTTTAAAATTTAAAACCATCTTTACTGTGATTTTTGACATTTAAACTAGAACCGTTTGACCGATCAATTTAAAACTTTGCATGGTCATTGGGACCAACATTATCTGTGTTTTTGAAAATTTTCAGACAAATCTGTGTTTAAATCCAAAAGTTATTGACATTTTACGGACATTTTGCTTGTTGCTATGGATCACGGCAACATTGACGCCTCAGTTCCAATGTTCCAAGGTAGTTAGAACAGAAACTTTCAAACGCATAATTATGACACTAATAATCAACAGATTGATCGATCTGATATTGTGTAAACACACTTATATCATATGAGTGGTCCCAGGTATAGTTTTTGAACAAGATCCTGTGATTTTTGAAAATTAACAAGGAACCATTCAATCATAAAGTTTCAGGTTCAATCGATCAACTTAAAACTTTACATGCTTATTGGGACCAATATTTTTGGAATTTTTGAAGGTTTTCATACCAGTCTGTGACGAAATTAAAAAATTATTGCCTTCAATGACATTTTCAATAGACAGAATTTCGGTTCGATGTGTTGCACATATCCGTGCTCGCTCATCAACGCGTTACACTGAGCGTTTTCCTAGTATAATTTTTGGAAATAAGAATTATACCAATTGCCTTTCAAATACAACTACAAAATCTATATACTTACTGAATTTTGTATTGTGAAAATTTTCGTAAAATTTCGTAAAATTTTATATCAAGGAACATATGAGGAGCAACATTTCTAATCGCAACTTGTCTAACGGAGGTATTTTCGAAAGAATGACCAAAATCGAAATTCTGTTTTGTCGCAAACATTTCATTTATGCACAACATTAAAATGATAAGAAAATGATGATTCAAATCTTAACAAAAATATTACAAACCTAAAAAAATATTTAATATAGTTTCCAGCATTTTAAATGTGGACAAATTGTTTTTTGAAAAATTGTAATTATAAAATGCTTTTTTAAATGGTTTAAGATCATCAATAAAGTCAGCAATTATATGTTAAGCTGGCGTATCGAGCATTACTCGGTTACTCTTACCCCATTTTCTTACCCCGTTGATATTTGGTTTGCTTTTATGTGTCCAATTTTGCCTCCATTCTCAAGCCTAACAAAACAAGATATCGAACGGAAATTTTACACAGGCCCACATAATATGTAATTAATAGGTACCTATATTAATTTCACTTATTAAAGTGAAATGTATCCAACTAGACCAGAGGTCAACCATTATGGTATTTTTTGGAAAACACGTTTGTCTACAAAAACGACTTTCGAGCAAATGGCAAATAAAAATAAAAAAATCTGCAAAAAGAAAATAATTGTGATCAATTGCCGTTTTAGACTATAATTTCCGCGATTTTGATCCCAATTTTTTATAGCAATTTTTTTTTTCTTATCACTCATTTAAATTTTAGAATGATAGGTATTGTTCAAGGAGCGGATTAAGTCGCTAAAATGTCGAGAGGTCACACAATCTTTCAACAAATATTCATGTTCATGCATATTCATATTCATATTTATTATTAATGCATATCCTTTACTATAATACGCTTAAAAGAGAAGAACGACGTCCCCGTAGCAACGTGGCTGAAAATTTGGTTCTTTATACAAATCTTGAATTTTCCACCGATCAAGTTGAAACTTGCCAGTAATGAATATAATTACGTGACTTGATTTATAGTAACACTTTCACGGCATTCTGTTCAGTATTTACCGAGTTATTAGTGAAAATCATCGCTTTTTCTGATGTCTTAATTATAAACGTCAATTTCAACTGTGCAGTGAAAATAAATTTTGGTAGGCAGTGAAACTATGTAACTTGCAAAAATCAACCTGAACAATATTTGGCCATGGAATCATCTGTCAAGCGAAAGGAAATAAAAATAAGCTCACTGTCCCTAAGATATGCGCTATGAGAAGAGAAATCCATGACCTATCTATGCCCAACGTCCGATACGCGTTTCCTTGGAGGCAATGATTTTCTTCTTGGTGTTGATTTCAGGCAAACTTTACCTGTATTACAAGGCGGCCACCGAACTACGTGCATAGTGGAACATACTATTAATTGCCGTCTAGAGCGAAACTTCAATTCGCTCCGCCTCAACGTCAACATGCGAGTGAGAGAAGGAGAAGATAATTTATTGCAATTCCTTCTCAATGTTAGAAATGGAGAAGTTCTTAACAATTATCACCTCGATAAAGAAACAATTGAAGTTTGATGCTGTTTATGGAGAGGCAATATCTGTCGATCAGATTGCTACCGTCAATATGACTATGTAATTCTATGCCCTACAAATGTTGAATCTCTTTCCATCAACGTACAATGTATTCAGCTAACTTTACATTGAAAAAACAAAATTCTACTTGCTTTCGCATAGTCGAACAATTTTGCATGCACTTTCAAGTCGGGAATAGGCACCCAGGATGCAGTTACACCTTCCGAATTTGGCCTACCATTTATGCTCAGCAGGAGGCAATATCCTATCCGATTATCTTTCTCAATGACCATCAACAGCTCACAAGGGCAAACTTTTTCCCGAGTCGGTTTATTCCTCTACAAAAATGTGTTCTCACATAGTCAACTCTATGGTCGGGGACAAGCTAAGTTGAACCCGGGCCAGCATGGGTCGGCCTATACCTGGCAATGCTAAACAGGGTTCAACTTAGCCTGTACCCGACCTAACGCAGCATTATCCAGAGCCCGCAATTTCCAGTCAGTCTTCATAGAAGTCATTGATAGAGAACTACAAAGAAAATTGGCACAATCGACCGATGCAATTTTTACGCAAACATTGTGTAGTTATAGTTTTCTCTATACGCCAAACGTCATGGAAATTATTCAACATTATCCTTTTCCATAATTTCACCTATTGTGAACAACTCTCTTCTTACTTCACTTGCACCTCCTACTTTCCACCACCATCCGAATTGAATACAAATATAAACATCTATAAATTACGAACGTTTCATTCATTCAATTTGTATAACTATCGCACAAATTATTGCCTTTGTCATGTGTGACATGACGGGTCCCTCTAGTTATTTACATATTCATGCTAATTGTTATTCGAGCGTCATGCATTGAAGCGGACAAGTCGCGGTTTGATGCGAAGGAGACCGTGGACAAGTTGCGGTTGCGAAGACTTGCGGAAACTTGCTTTCATCGTAAGAACGTATTTTACCTGTTCCACAACAGGCACTGATCCACAAGGCATAATATTGAAATTAATAACAAATTGCCATGGCAGTGGTGACGGTTTGTTCCGTTGGAGGTGCTGGTGGCCCTGATAACAGGGCCCAGGGCCACCAGCACCTCCAACGGAACAAACCGTCACCACTGCCATGTCATTACAAGATGGTTCCGAAAACGTCCACGACATAATAACAAATTAATCGATTAATTATTTTTAGAGTGGAATCAAAAATGTGTCGCGATAGTGACGTATCAAACTAAATGTTACCTCCAATTAAAATATTTATAGTTATAGGAAATGAAATTGATCTAATATTATTTAAAACAACACATTCATTAGCTATTACCTTAACTAAATATGTCCCAAAATCCAATTGCCGATCGAATCACGATTATAGAGGCTATCGTAATCGACGTGCTGCTGATGGCTGCGGCCAAACTTGGAACTAGTAGATTACGTCTCTGCTATTATTTTATTCACACAAAAATATCAAAATTACTCTAGGCGCGACCAATTTTGAATACGTATTTCCAACTTCAGTTATTGTGTTTAATTTCAATAATTAATTGCATAAAAATGGGTGAAATAGATGGTAATACTCATACATATGTCGTTCTCAAATATGCCACAAGGATCGTGTCGTCGGTCTACAAAAGGTATATTCCAAGCTTTAAAGAGCGGGATCACTATTCAATTTATAAGGTCGTAATTCCATACACTCTGGGTCAATGACAAAATAAACATTCCCATATTAAAATTTAAAAAATAAATGTAATTAATTTAATATTAATTGTAAACCAATCACAAAAAGCGGCGTTTGAGAAGGATCAGAACTGCTGTAATTTCTAAGTTCCCAACAATGATTGTTGCCATGCCAAAAAGCCAATTGTGATAACAATGTCAATTTCCCTGTTTTAAAATTGTAATATCCAGCATGGCAAAGTAATTAGGTACTTTAAACTATTCGTCCAACAACGAAAATTGTACCACATATGTGTTCAGCAACATCTCAACTTTCATAAAATAACTCTTATTCTGAAATCTAATTCAAGAGAGACTTCACTATTGAGGAAATTGGTATGCCATAGAGAAGTTTAGGGTTACATATTGTTAAATTTTATTTTGAATAAATGAAATGACAATTTACAAAAATGCTACTTTGTTCAACGTTTTATTTATTTACTTACATGAAAACCAGTTCTGAGTTTTTGAAATGTTGAAACATGCTTAGTTAAACTTAAACGAATTAAATAATACAACAATGACCTAGACAATTAAGTTCAAAAAACTCAGACAGCAGTATTCTTCACTTCAGTAGGTAAATGAGATATATTCTGCGTACAAATTCGAATTAACCTACAGTTAATATTATAATAAGATAGGAGCACTGCTATCTTTAAAACTCAACCAGTTTCATAATGTATACCAATAATAAAAAGTAAAAAAGTATAATATAAAATAATAAAAAAGTATACCAATAATAATGTACAATGTTGAGCGTGATAATATTTAAAATGTTCAACTCTATCACAACATTAAGTTTTTAAGCCAACAGAATCTTCAATTTGAATTTTAAACCACAAACTGTTATTGTTATATTATAATAACATATTGTAACATAACACAATATTGTTCAATCTTTACACATGATGAATAGCTGAATAGGTTACCAGTGTCGCCACACTCAAGTCATAACAAGAAAAAATCGATATGTTGGCAAAATTTGTAAAATGGAGGCCATCTGAAGCAGCGTAATTCGCACGGCACGACTGGCACACCTGTTGAGAAAATAAATCAAACAAATTAAAACCGACTTTATTATCAGTTGACATTGGTAATTAAAAATAATAATAATACAATTAAATCATCGCTATCATAATCATCAGTCATGCATCACAATCCTCATAACCTAAGTAATAGTGTCATTCCAAGCCAACCACAAACCAAAAAAATATATATATATAATTTCATCTCTCCAAATTTGCTAATAATTTGTGGAACCACCAAGAACAAAGCAACACACAATTCTTTCAGGATATTTCTATTTTCTTTATACATTTTTACATACAGTGCGCCTAAATATACCAACAAACTTCCTCTTTGGATAAACTAGCGTTAGACAACATTATATTTTTACTCGTTCCACTTAAAACTTTTTTTTTTTTTTTAGAATAAAAAACATGGATCTTAGTCTACTTTCTTGTCTCGCTGGTGCCGTATGAAATTTAATTTTAAAAGTATGCCAAGGGATAACCCTAAGTTTGCTTTTATTAAATCGTGATTATATAATTATTTGAAGTCATTGGTTAACATGTTTATTCTCCAATCTAATCGTATCGGAAATTTCACTGTTTTTCGCGTTTTTTGTTGAATAACCGGCGCCTAATTAAAAAGGCATGAAGCAAAAATGAAAAAGTGCTAATAATATTCATGTGCACATCCTATCAAAGTTACACCCACTTATGAGATATTTTCTCTCTCTCAATTTGCCAAAACGGCCGAGCTCTTTAATCACCACTATTATTAAGGTGGCTGGATCGATCGATATCATAGTCTCAGATCTTCATAATTTTGTGTGTACTTATTGATAACCATGCCATACACAATCCCTGAAAAAAATAAACACTTCTCGTGTCTAGTTTCTGAGATAATTTGAGTTTTATCCCCCATGTTATCTTATGGCAGCCAAGTAAAATCGTGTCATTTTTAAGCTAAAATGGAGTTCTAATCTTTTTGTATCGTTAGATTTTAACAAAAACCTTTTTTCTGGTAGACAAATGGACATACTATCAGGAAAAAATTGAAAACAATACCAACGTGTGCTATTTTAAAAGTTATTAACCAAATTCGAAATGATTTCCCTATACCTCCCATGTTAAGTGGCGCGATCACTCGATATGTCTTTTGAGAATGATCAAAACCTTAGCATGGGAGGTATAGGAAATCATTTCGAATTTAGTTAATAACTTTTAAAATAGCACACGTTGGTATTGTTTTCAATTTTTTCCCTGATAGTATGTCCATATGTCTACCAGAAAAAAAGTGTTTTTGTTAAAATCTAACGATACAAAAAGATTAGAACTCCATTTTAGCTTAAAAATTACACGATTTTACTTGGCTGCCATAAGATAACATGGGGAAGAAAACTCATATTATCTCAGAAACTGGACACGAGAAGTGCTTAATTTTTTCAGGGATTGTGTATGGCATGGTTATCAATAAGTACACACAAAATTATGAAGATCTGAGACTATGATATCGATCGATCCAGCCACCTTAAGGTAAGTTAGTACCGCCTATGCTACTTCATGTACCTTTATCTCGTTATCTGTGAATAAAGTTCGTTCACGATAAGAATATCACTGACGTTTTAGTCGATCACGTCGTTCATTGGTCAGTCACTTGAACACTGCCTTGTCAATGGCAAGACTTTCTTCTTTGTATTATTGAAATTGTATAAATTATGTCAAATACACAATTTTTAATAGTAGTAAATATTATAAAAATTCAATAAAATTGATTTATTTTTATCTACAGCCGTATTATACACATTTTTTGATTATTATATTGATATTTACATGTTTAGGTATACGTTCACTTGACTACGGTAGTACACGCCGCCATTACGTCTTGCTATTCTAATCGTGAATGAACTTTAGCAGCATTCTGAATTTTTGTCCATGTCATGTCTATGTCTATGTCATGTTACTCCAGTAATTTAACTGAAAAAGGGCCCAACCCCGTACTATATCTGACATGATTTTGACTCGCATTAGCGTAATATATAGTTGATTTTAACCATCTTGACTATATACTTTACACTTGGTTGACTTGGTCCATTTTGATATCACTATTGACTTGCTGTGTTATTACATTTAGTGCCAGTTTCCAGAGCTGGGTAGTAACTTAACGAAAGTAACGCGTTACTTTTTTGTAACTTTTACAGTAACGCGTTCCTGCTATGATAGAAGTAACTTAGTAGCGTGGAAAGTTCCTTTTTGTTGTGGAACTTTCGCATTTATAAAAGTTCCTTTTGCAGTTACTTTTAGAGCAGAATGTACCTTCCCTCAACATTCAAAACTACACCATTTCCGCCCTCAAATATGTACCTGATTTTCTCTGATAAGGAATTTTAGGCCACCTGCACAAAACCGCATTCCAATCACGCCGTTCATGCTTAGTGCGTCACCAGTTCGCCCTCTCACTTGCACTTGACCAACCCTGCCGTGGCATGGGGGAGGGGGTAGAATTAGATGCAAGACTTCTTACTGGGAGGAATTTCGTTGAAAATTTTGTTTTCCACAGAGAAAAATTACAGCCTGAATTTGTGTTTTAGCAAATTGGCTGCATTCCGGAAATAAAATGGTCAAGTAACTTTCAAAGTAACTTTTCATTGAAAAGGAACTTCCAGTTCCTCTGATTAGTTGAGGAACTTTAACTTTAACTAGTTCCTTTTTTTCGGAAAGTAACGTAACTTTAACGCGTTCCTATTTTTTTGGTAACTTACCCAGCTCTGCCAGTTTTTCAATGCCTTGCTAGTCAATTGGGACTATATTGCCATGGCAACAACCAATGACAATCCGCGAATTACCGTATATAACTTAACTACTGATTTAGAAGATATTGAAATACCAAATGAATAATGTTTCCTCTTTGTAGACACACTATTGTAAGTAATAATTACCTATAGGTAGACCGTCATAATTGAATGTCGCCTCGACACATGGGACATTTGTCAACGCCGGGAACACATCGTTCTGCGCAGTCTCTGCACATGCATAGCTGCCTACATGGCAGTACGACCTGGGTTTTAGGATTATTTAGGCAGACGTCGCATCTCAACCCTGGAGGCAAACCTGTTGAGGAAATAACATTTCAAAATTAGACAATAGAAAGGTCGCCATTCTCGATGGGATTGACTGTCGTAAAATATAGGAAACATGTATTCTAACCATTTCTAACCATCCCATATCAGTATCACACAGGGAAGGTCTCCGCTCGACCCTTGCTCGGTCTAGGCTGACCGGGGTTTTCCATGATTTCGACGCAAATACTCTAACTAGGAAAACGCTCAGAGTAACGCGTTACACGATGCGACACAATACGATTTTTTTGTTGCAACTTTCCAATCTCCATAAACACTCTGGTTGAATAACAGATCCATTGTGTCGTTACTTTACCTACGTACTTTTTCCAGAAACCTCTTTTACAACCCGTACTAAACTCTTATAATGACAATAAATATTTGATTGATTGAGTTTAAAATGTGTAAATTAAGAGATAATGTTGGTTTTGATCACCATGCTAATTTTGAATTCAATCGGAGCCTTTTGATTTTTCGACCAATCAGAATATATAATCTATACTGAAACCAATCAGGATTTGGCTGGAGCTTTGTAAGATTTGAGACAATGTAGGTCGAAATGAAAATAATTTCAAATTGATGGGACCACCCTAGTAGAAAATACTGATCACCAACTGATCACCATCTGATCACTTTTTTGTAAACCAACTTGTTCACCAATTGTAAACCATTTTGCTCACCAATACATCACATTTGTTTCAAAAGGTGATGTATTGGTGATCAGTTTTATGCCAATTGATAGCCAAGCTCTCGGCTAACGCAAACCAACTGATAGCGAAAACACACCAATTCATCACTATTATAAACCAGTTGGTCACCAAAACAAACCAACTGATAGCTAAGCACTCGGCTAACACAAACCATCTAGAGCCAAAACACACCAATTCATCACCATTATAAACCAATTAATCACCAAAACAAACCAACTGATAACCATTGAGTACGAATTGATCACCAAAACTAACCAATAGGTAACCGTTTGATCACCAAAACAAACCAATAGATAACCATTTGATCACCAATGCATTCCAATAATTTAGAACAAAATTCAAAAGTTTAATTAATTACTACAACTTAATTAACATTCGTAAGCACATTTTGACCACATATCTGTAGAGAATCGGACAGTTACAATTAGCATGCTAATTTAAATTATTTTGCTGCGACGAAGATTTGAACGCGGGTCCCTCTGCGTGACATCTCACAGCGTACGCTCTGCGCCATGGAGGCAGTTGACTTTTCTTGCACTGAAAGGGCTATACCTATAACTTGCTCTGCTATGTTGTTAACTTATGCTTGTAATAGTATTTTTAAGGTTTATTTTACAATTGATTTGCAGTAAACTGTTGGGCATTTTATACAGATCGTACCATCATAATTTGTGTAATACAAGAAAACTGATACCCTATTAGATAATTAATAATCTAAACAATAAGTTTGAATGTTCCGTTGACACAAAATTGGTAAATTTAGAACAAACTGTATTACGATAATTGTTTGTATATTGTACTTCATACTTCCTCCTTTGATCGAGTCCCGCTCAGCTGGATAATTTTTATGTAATTCATTGATTTCATTGGAACTTACCATAAAAACAATATTTCGTCGAACAATCTGTGTTCATAGTATTTTCCTTCGATTATTTAATAATTGATATAGATAAGTATACCTACTTATTATAAAAATAATAATTCTTAATCCCGTCGTTCAAAAGTTCTTCAAAATAAGTACGTGTTCATTTTAAACGTTGTCCAATACTCCCTGTCGATGCGTTTTCATATGAAACTCATAGTAAATGTAACGACCCGATCCACTGATTGCACTCCAACCACGTTTTTGCATGCAGTTTCTCCATCATAAAATGATCTACCTAAATAAAGTTATTTGTGTGAAAATAATTTAATGTTGATAAAAGAGTAAACCAATTGCAATCAAGTGGTGATGTATTGGTTTAATATCTTTGGTTATCAAACGGTGACTTATTGGTAAGATTTGGTTTACGAAAGAATAAACCAATTGTAAACCAGATGGTGATGTATTGGTTTCATTTCTTCGGTTATCTATCGGTAATGAATTGGTTTGTCTTGGTTTGTGTGGTTTGAATTGACGTGAAATGGTGATCAAATGGTGATGAATGTTGGCTTGCTGTAGAAGGTTGGTTATGTCGGGTTTACAAATGGTGATCAATTGGTAATCTCGGTTATCAAAATGTGATCAGTTGGTGATCAGTTGGTGATGTATTCCTTTTACTTGGGCAACCAATCGAAATATATATTTTTTTTAAATTGGACTAATCAACGAATTCCCCCCCCCCCCCCCCCCCCCCCCCCCCCAAAAAAAAAAAACGGTTTACAAACAGAAAAGGTGGTCCGATCATGTGTGCAAAATTTCAGATCGACCGGTGAAACGGTCTTGTATTGCTCCAGGTATCAGAAAAAAATAGAGGTCCTTGTCAAGACGATTTAAAAAGAGTCGTTCGCTCAAATTAATAGCACACTTTACTTGCAGATAGCTCTCATATGACGAAACAAATTATAAAAGTGCAGACAAACGATGCTAAAAAATTAAAAACAGACCATCAAAAAACAAATACTTGTCCGCATTTCCACTCACACTTGATATAATCAAAACGGAACCGTGCTATTTATAAGTTCATCTTGCCCTGTCTCACATCTCAGCCAATTCAATCATTAATCTATTTGAAAAAAATTTGTGCCCGATTAATAATTTGAAACGAACATGTTTGACTTGATACTTTTACTCAATTAATTATAAAAAAAAACGTTTATCTGCTATAAATCAGTAAACCCTCCCATGCAAATTTTACTTGTGGTGTTTTGGTGTTGGTCTTTTGGTTTTGTTAATCTACCTCTCATGTTTTCTCATGTCATCTCATGTTTTATAGACCTAGATGTATTCAAAAACAAATTTTTAACAAAATGTGTAACCCACCCCAAAATTGTACCTGTTTATTTATCATTTATTTTTGTTAGTCATTGAATATATGTTTTACATGCTCAGAAAATTTCAAGATGGTCTTTCATAAGGTTTCGGAGATACAAATTAAAAATTATATTGTAATATCAATATATGAATTTTTGTTAAATTAAAATATTATATAATTTATACCGGGTGGCACAAAAAAAACCTGATTGAGAGGTCACTATATCGAAACTATAATTGAAAGGATTCTGAAATTTGTACACAAATTAGAAAACATTCCAAAAATTTTTATGTGCAAGTTTCAAAAACATTACTTTTGTAGGAAAAAAGTTACAGCTGCTCAAATTTGGTTGGAAAAAATTGATTATACGAAGCTCAAATAGCGCGCGTCGAGAAAACTTCCAATGGCTGGGACGCTGTTGAGCGTAAAATCAGAAAATGAAGATTATTTCTAAACTTTTATTACACACGTTATAAAAGTGATTCTTTTCCCACTATTCTGTTTCCAAGCTCAACTTCAAGATTCCATAATTTTCGTTCCATTCATTCAAATTGATTGAAATTTTTACACAATCGATCTTAATCTATTTGGAATTTTTATTTAAGCAAAACCTGTTTCCAATATTTTTGGGTCAGGTGGTAGACAATACATTATCACACCAATTAACAAGGGCTACTATATTTCTTAACCGGGTAGCCGGGCCGGATAAAATTTATTATCTAAATCTTCTTCCTCTTCACTCTCTACACCCTCTATATATTTGGAATATAATTTGAAATTTTCAGCTTGATATCGTACGTAGTTTTGAAGAAACAGCGTCCCGGCCATTGGAAGTTTTCTCGACGCGCGCTATTTGAGCTCTGTATAATCAATATTTTGACATCCAAATTTGAACAGCTGTAACGTTTTTCCTACAATAGTAATGTTTTTGAAACTTGCACATATTAAATTTTGGTATGTTTTCTAATATGTGTACTAATTTCAGAATCCCATCTATAATGGTGTCGATATAGTGACCTCTTAATCAGGGGGATTTTTTTTGCGCCACCCGGTATTTCCCAGACTCGGCTACGGAGATAAATATGAATTGGTTGAATTACAACTTGCATTGAAATCCTTCAGTAGGTTTTCGTTTTCCTACTCAATTTTTCCACATGGCAAATTAAACAATTGTGAAATTTTCAAATAAATAACATGAACAATAACCGTCAGCAATGGCAGCGCCATGGACTGGATGGTGGGGGGTGTCTCATCAACCGGATCTCCCCGGGCGATGCGGGCGGCACGGGCGGCTGCGGCGGTCCGGGCGTCGTGTTCCATTTGCACTAAAATAAATAAACACAATTGATTTGTGTTATAAATTATAATACTTAAGGATGATCTAGACCACGTGACCACCTACGTCATGCCCTGCAATCTTCAAAACGAATCAGACCGCCATTACATTTTTAAGAAGAAAAGATGGGTTCACTTTCGTTCGAATAACTTCATAATTACCCTAGCTACAATAATTCGGTCAAGGACTGGGAAGTTAATAAAAGATCGCTCTCAATGTTTCATATGACACTTTAATAATGAAAATGCTTTACTGAACTAAAAAGTGGGTTTTCACTACGTCAAAACGTCGGCAAAACGTCGACCACGATACGCAAATCAAGTCTCATTAATCTGGACAATACGAAAATATTAAACACATACCTGCAGTTATGATCTATACGATATTCCTTATTTTTCACGACGATATTTTCATATCTTTTACAAGCACAACACATCTCCAAATTACTTCAACGAGCCTACATATTACACCGTCTTGCTCCTCGTATTTAAGTTTTGTTTTACTGTCACGCCAAAGAAACAACCTTGGAAACTCCTGACCTTGCTTCGAAAAGTCATAATAAAGAAGGCAGTGGTTCTAACCTGACAGTAGACAAAACTTAAATACGAGGAGCAAGACGGTGTAATATGTAGGCTCGTTGAAGTAATTTGGAGATGTGTTGTGCTTGTAAAAGATATGAAAATATCGTCGTGAAAAATAAGGAATATCGTATAGATCATAACTGCAGGTATGTGTTTAATATTTTCGTATTGTCCAGATTAATGAGACTTGATTTGCGTGTCGTGGTCGACGTTTTGCCGACGTTTTGACGTAGTGAAAACCCACTTTTTAGTTCAGTAAAGCATTTTCATTATTAAAGTCTCATATGAAACATTGAGAGCGATCTTTTATTAACACCCCAGTCCTTGACCGAATTATTGTAGCTAGGGTAATTATGAAGTTATTCGAACGAAAGTGAACCCATCTTTTCTTCTTAAAAATGTAATGGCGGCCTGATTCGTTTTGAAGATTGCAGGGCATGACGTAGGTGGTCACGTGGTCTAGATCATCCTTAAGTAAACCAGAGAAAGTGCAATCATTTGCTGACAATGTAGCTTACAAGAAGGAGAATGCACTATGCAGGGACCCCTTTATGATCTACAAGATAGTTAATAAAATACTTGACACTTACATTGAAGGGCGTCCAATTCATCGGGTGGCAACTCGTATTGGGGATCGTCTATCCCCAGCCTAAACCCTGGTGCCTCAACGTCAGCGACGTGTATTGGCTGTACCGCATTTCCATCTGTGTACAAAACAAAATGCACATTAGGTAAAGGTAGTCTTTAGCACCACATTGTTAGCAGGTGTAACGACTTCGGTGTATGGCGCGACCATACCGCACTATACGAAAGTTTTGTTCAATGTATTTATGCAAATTTACCTTGCAAATCGCCATCAGCGTCACTGTCAGTCAGCTGTAAGGTCGATAATATTATCCACAAGATCTGTGTAAACAGGAGAAGAACGTATTATAATAAGTTAATATTTCAACGGTGGAATTTAGGCATTTTCAATAAAAGTTCAATAACTCTTATTATTATTTTTAGAGAAGTTCATTTCTAAAAAATATTTGAACTTTCCTTTTTCGACCAATGCATGTAAAAGTTCAAATTCACAAGAAATGTCTCAACCTACCTATATCATCGACGGCAGGTTCAGCGTTGTTATTGCCGTTCGCGTTCATTCTGCTGTCATCGTTAGAGTCGTTGTCATTGGAGTTGTCGACTTCGACAACAGCGGCTGCGGCGTCGTCGACGTCAGAGTCGGCGTCGTCGACGTCAGAGTCGTCGTCGTCAGTGTCGTCGTCGTCAGTGTCGTCGTCATCAGAGTCGTCGTTGTCATAGTCCTCGTCATTGCCGTCGTCATTGCCGTCGTCGCCAGAGTCCTCGTCATTGCCGTCGTCGTTGCCGTCGTCGTCAGAGTTGTCGTCGTCAGTTTCGTCGTTGGCATAGTCCTCGTCGTTGCCGTCGTCATTGCCGTGGTCAGAGTCGTCAGAGTCGTTAGAGTCAGAGGTGTCTTCATTGTCTGCAGCCGCTTGCAGCTCATCAACTAATGACGTTGCATTGTGGGCGCACCTGAATTGTCCCAATTAATTATAAATTAACTTATACACACATTCGTTATTCATTAGATCACGATTAATTAGTTCAAAAAATTTCAATTGCATTATTTAATATAATGTCAGATTAGAATTCGTAACGGTTAGTGATACCAACCTTCGGAGGAAGTCCAACACTGAATAACGATGTTGCAATAGAGCTTCCTCCGATGCTCTAATACGGTGGTCCTGGTCGATGTATTCCTTCCGGCGGCGTGCTTTTTTCAGGCCGTTGTTGAGGCGCCGGAACTCATTCGTGTGTGTGGCCGCCAATTTTCGCAGTCGCGCTGTTCATTAAAACACAATTTGAATTGAAGTGCTGACACAATAATTGGTTTATGGTAGTTAAGTTACTCGGAGAGATAACTTACTTAAGAACATCCATATGTTTTGATGCGTTCCTAACTTGGCGTTCACGACGCGGTGGAATGCTTCCACGTTGTTGTTAGTTCTCCTTGGCGTTCCAAACAGTGATAGTACATTGGGCCTGATGGTGTGCAACCAAAATCTTCTCACGTATTCGAGTAACCTACCAAATCGAGCCTGAAAGAGAATAATCCTTTGTATCCCTTATGCCACTTCGTAAAATGGGTACACTTCTGGACACGGAAAATGGTAGGCAGTCAATATTTTCTCGACTACTAGGCAAGTATTTATTACTTATTTAATGTAATTTTTCGGCCCCAAACTCACACTAGCCATCCGGTCTTTGTGCCAAAAAATTACATTAAAATAAATCTTCAATACTAGCCGCAGTGTCACTTGAACATTGACCGCGGACCAATTTCAGTGTCCAGGAGTGTACATAAAATATTATTTTAGGAATGATACATTTAAATCCTATTTGTATTAATTTCTGATGTGGTTCTGACTGATCACTAATATTAGTTCTAATAATTATATGTTTTCAGCATTAGGCGGGCTTGTCTATGGGCTATCAGCTATCACAAACTCTCATGAATTATGATATTTGTTTTTAGGAGTTTTAAAGTTTTCTATAAGCATAGTAAAAAAAACGCCTATGCATCACTTGTATAGGGCTGATTATAATCGTCAGACATCATATGCCATGTTATCTGTCTATTTCTTATTATTTTTTCATAATAAAACCATGTTTTACATAATGAAAATAGCGTATACGTACCCTCATCCCTAGTGACATGGTATCAATGATGTCCTGCAACCCTTCTTCCATCTTTTCTGCTGGAAGTAGAGGCAACCCTTCTTCCATCTTTTCTGCTGGAAGTAGAGGCAACCCTTCTTCCATCTTTTCTGATGGAAGTAGAGGCAACCCTTCTTCCATCTTTTCTGCTGGAAGTAGAGGCAACCCTTCTTCCATCTTTTCTGCTGGAAGTAGAGAAAACCCTTCTTCCATCTTTTCTGCTGGAAGTAGAGGCAACCCTTCTTCCATCTTTTCTGCTGGAAGTAGAGGCAACCCTTCTTCCATCTTTTCTGCTGGAAGTAGAGGCAACCCTTCTTCCATCTTTTCTGCTGGAAGTAGAGGCAGGGCCATCAACATTTTTAAAGCTTTGAGAGCTCTGCTCTTCTTCATCAGCCGCGTCATCGCTAACTTCTTCTGTCTTGCCCACAAAGCCTACGAAGGATATTCACATTAAAAAACATACATCATTTTGATACACTAGGAAAACGCTCAGTGTAACGCGTTGATGAGCGAGCACGGGTACGTGCAAATTCTCCAAAGGGAAATGCGTACAAAACTCACAGAAAACATACATCCATATTGAATTGAAATATGATCCACTCAACCAACATAAAAGTATAATATGCTTTTAATCGAGACTTGAAAATAGCATCTAAGCACCCTGGTACATAATGTAGCAAATCAGATTCAATTCAATTGGCACTGGAAAACATTAATTTCGATACTTCATTTATTTCTGACAGCTAATAAAAATGTACATAAGTTCATAAGTTCGTAACTGATTAGTGATTGGGATGAAAATTTGTAAAATAAGAGAAAATGTTGGTCTTTAATGACCTTGCAAAATATGAGTTTGATCAGATTTATCGAAGACCATTTTCAATTTTCAGCCTATCAGGAGATGTTTATTTAAATTTTAACCAATTAATGGATTTAATAAAAATTAGGGTCTGCAAACAGAAAAGGTTGTCTCTACATGTGTGCAAAATTTCAGATTGATCGATCGTTGAAACGGTGCGACTTCCATTGCTCCAGGTAACAGCCAAAAATATATATAAAAAAAGAGGTCCTTGTCAAAATAGTGAATAGGAGTCTCTCGCTTAGCTCGCTCAATTATTTTTACAGACATTTCAGAATAAACATATTGCCAATTAGTGATCGAAAATTTCATTTTTTTTTTAAATCACAGCATACTTTATTATATATAAAGCACCTTTCCAAACATTTTATGGAGTAGGATAATTGCTAAACAATATTATAGGCCACACAAATAAATATACCACAATGCCGGCTGGCCAAGCCTGTCACATTTCATTTCTTATAAACTAAACATTAAATTCATCATTTCAAAACACTTCTTTCTTCTTCTTCCACTTCTCCTTCTTCAAACTTGTTCTTCCTCAAATTCCATTTCATACTCATCATTTTCTTCTTCTCTCCACATATCTGCATCTTCCCTCCCATCTTCATTTTCCACCCCTTCATTTTCATCACTAAATTCTTCCACCTCTATTTCCTTTCTATCCACTAATTCATTCCATTTCTCGTCATCTCTCCACATTTCTTGATTCTTCACATTCTCCCAACTTTCCCCACGATCTTCAATGTCTTGTCTAATCTGCTCAAACCATCGATTGCTCGAGGTCTACCAACTTTTCTTTTCATATTTTCATTCCTATCAAACTCTCTTTTAGCCAATCTTGTATCTTTCATCATCTTCATCTTTTTAAACCACCTTAACCTATCTCTTCCAATAGTGTATCCCAATCTCTCCACTGCAACTTCTTTTCTTAACTTATTACTTCTTATCCTGTCCAACATTGATACTCCAACCATAGCCCTCACAAATTTCATTTCTGCTGCCTGAATCATGCTTGCCTCTTTCCACCCAATATTCCATGTAACTGATCCATAACTCAAAATTGGTAAGAAATATTGTTTATACAGTACCAATTTAAATTTAAGTGGAAGCTTTTTGTCCCACACTAGCTTTCTTACTTGTTGGTAGAATCCATCTGCTTTTTTTACCCTCCTCTTCACTTCTTCTCCACATCTAGCGTCCTCTGTCAGTAGGCTTCCCAAATATGGGAATGCTTCCGTCTTCTTCATTTCTTCACCTCTCAACTGCAACCCTTGATCTTGTGTTTTTCTCTTCTTTGCCATCACCAGATACTCGCTCTTGTCTCTACTAATCTTCATTCCAAAACATGTACTTACTTCATTCCATTTATCTATTTTTGCCTGTACTTCGTGCTTACTCTCACTCCACACCACAATATCATCTGCATATACTCCATGTGTTGGTATTTTCCCCATTTACCACCTCCCGAATCATGTCATCCATTACTACCGTAAACAGTAGTGGCGACAGCACACTTCCCTGCCTTACTCCTGAGTGTATGGAGAACCATTCTGTCTTCCCACAACCACTCTCAACACAACTTTCACATCCCACATACAAACTCTTTACTCTTTCTATCAACCCCTGCTCCACATTCCTCTTTTCTAAACCTTCCCACACTTTACACCGAGGCAAATGGTCGTATGCTTTTTCCAAATCTAAGAATGCCATCCACAATTCCTTTCCTTGTTCCCAACTTCTTTCCATGATATGTCTCATTGCGAAAATCAAATCGATTGTCGATCTATCCTTCCTAAATCCATATTGCTCTTCTCTTAGACTCTCTTCTACATCCCATCTAAACCGTTTCTCCAAAATCCTTTCATATATCTTAGCACATTGGCTCATTAAAGTAATACCCCGATAATTTGAGCAATGTTTCCTATTTCCTTTCTTGAAAATAGGCACAATTACTCCTCGCGTCCAATCTTAAGGTACTCTTTTTTGATGCCACGCCGCACAAACTACCCGATAAAACCATTCCAATCCTGATTTTCCTGCAGCTTTAATCATTTCAGTAACTTCATCAACACCTGCCGATCTTCCATTTTTCATCCCCATTACTGCCAATTCTAGCTCCCCCATTTTCACTTGATCTCTACATTCCTCTTTATCGTCATCACGCTGCTCCTTATCAGTCCCATCTTCTACATTACTAGTATCTTCATATGCATTTAGTAATTTTGAAAAATAGTTTTTCCATAATTCCTTTATTTCTTCTTTGTCATTTGTATTATGACCATTTTCCTTTTCCATATAAGACTGGATTCTTCTACATTCTCCCCAGCAAACACAAGGTTGTACCTGGGACCTCCCCAGTCCCTCCTAATTAAGGATGTAGGATATCCCCAGTCCTTCCTAAAATGATCCTAAAAGCCTCCCCACAGCTTCCTAATGGGGATCCTAAATGGCTCCCAGGTACATCCTGGGGAGGGAGGACCATCCTAAAAAAAGGAAGGTCTGCCTTTTTTTAGGAGGTATTCTGCCTTTTTTAGGATGAATTCTGCCTTTTTTTAGGATATCCATCTCCTAAATTAGGACATAATTTCCTAGATTAGGTAGATCATTTTCCACGATATTACGATGAGTGCCTTTTCAAAATGCTGTATTTAATATATGTAATACACGACAGAGCGATATAATATATAGATCGATAGATATACACTAACACTGACAGGACAGGGGTAGGCTTACTCCACCAAAAAAGTGAAGCATTTTTGCATCACTTGCGGGACACCGACAACAAACACCAACATGACTGTGTCAGATCAGCTGCTATCATTCATTTCTTTGAAGGAATTTATTCATTTATAGTTTGAATGCATCATACCTACAAATAATATGGATCGGAGTGCAGGGGACAACTTGCAGGGGACAACTACTAAAGAGGAAATACACATTTGTCCTATCATGTAAAGCAACGTGTCTCATTTTGTTACAAATTATTATAATTTTTGCCAGATTTTGGTAATAATAAAACTTACCTACTTAAAACAAACAATAAAGATATCTGAGTAAATCATAAATCTATATTGAAGTTGAAGGGCAGAGTACTCTGTTGACAGCTAACGAAACCTATATAAATATTTCAATAGTGGCCATTTTTAGTGTAATATATCCTAAAAAAAGGCAATTGCCTAATTTAGGGAGGACCGTCCTAAAAAAAGGAAGGTCTGCCTTTTTTAGGAGGTATTCTGCCTTTTTTAGGAAGAATTCTGCCTTTTTTTAGGATATTCCTCCCTAAATTAGGCAGTTGCCATTTTTAGAATAAGCCATCTTGAATTTGGAAGAGTCCTCCTTACTAGGATGTACCAGGGAGGTCCCCAGTACATCCTTGTAAGGATATCCCTATTTAAGGAGCACCATCCTTATATTAGGACCTCCCAGGGAGCTCCTTCTTTTTATTTCCTTCAAAATCTATTTCCAATTTCTCTACTAACTTTCCCATTGTATTTTCCATTGATTTCCAAATTAAGAAATTTACATGTCTCTTCATTCTTTGATATTCCATAATATTGATTGGAGTACGCTGCTTTTCTTTCCTACACCACGCCGCTCTCTTGGTTTTGACAGCCTTCCTAATTTCAGAGTTCCACCATGGTGTTTCCTTCTGTTTTATTTTTCCTTTTCCTCTTCCACACAAGTCCTCAGCATTTTTAATAATGCTATACTCGAAATGATTCCATTCTTCTTTAACTGCTTTTATTGTACCGTTTGGACATTGCATAGTAATGCGATCTCTGAAATTATTTTAGATTATTTTGTCTTGTAATTTCCAAACCCTAAGTTTATTTCTTCTCAATTTTGTAACCGTTTTCGGTATATGTCCATGAATGATTAATTCCACTACTATCAACCTATGGTCTCCGTCAAAAGACATCTTTGGCATAACTTGTACGTCTTTAATATCTTTTCTTGAACCAGCACTATATATTAAATAATCTATAACTGACTTATTCTTGCCATCCCAACTATACCGTGTCACTATCTTATTCTCTGATTTTTGAAACCAACTGTTGCCAACAACTAATCCATTCCTCAAACACATGTCCAACAACTTTTCTCCTTCCTTGTTTCGATTTCCATATCCATTTGCTCCCAATGCTCCTTCATATCCTCTTCTCTCTTGACCAACTCTTGCATTAAAATCTCCAATCAGCATGACGTTTTCTCCAAGTAAATGGCTTTCTAAACATTGCATAAATTGTTCTTTCTCCTCCATCGGCCTGCCAACTTGTGGTGCATATACCTGTATCATTTCATATAATCTTGGCCCTAAATATATTTGCATCTTCATCATCCGATCACTAATATTTTCCACATGGACTTCATTTTGCTTCATCCTTGGACTTAAAATAATTGCCACTCCATTCTTGCCATCTTTGAGACCAGACCAGTGTATATAATACCCTCCTCTCAAATCTTTACCACCTTTTCCTCCCCACTTCGTTTCACTTAAACCAACAATGTCCAACTTTCTCGCTTCCATTTCATCGATTATTTCTTCTAATTTATCATTTAATGTTACAACATTTATTGTCGCAATCTTAATAATACTTGCCTTCTTTCCATCTTTACTGCGACTGCACCTTTCTTTCCAGTTATGACCTTGTCTTCCACCCAATTTTCCATCCTCTTTCGTTTTCCCAACTCTGGTCACACTTTCGTTTTCCAGACCCATCGTGTCCGAAAAACCAATGGTCTGCGAAAAATTGTCTGTGTTGACATTCCTTGCATTTCTGTGCTTGACACGTTTTCTTCCGTTTCTGCACCATTTGTTCCTCTGACGTTTTCGTAACATTGCCTCTCAGCTGATATTTGAACTTGAATAATCATGTCCAAATCGACCAACTCTATCCCTTCATCTTCACAAAGTGCTCGTATTTCTTCTTGAATATTACTACTTGATGACACTAGCTTACAAAAGCTGATATTTGAAGTCTTAAAAACAGATTTCGCCTTTTTGAATAACTCGGCTAGATCTGCTAGCCTGTTTTTTGTATTTGACTTATTCCAAGTAATGTAATTTCCTACTCTGAGAATAATTGACTCGGGTACATCCTTCAGGTCACCATCATGAATCTTCCACATGAGCTCCTTGATCCAAATTCCTGGATATACTTTTACATTAGACCCCATCTGACGACAAAATTGATTTGCCACATATCTACTTATGTTACCAACCAGTATCTGTTTTTGTCCTTGTTCTTCCTGTCGCTGTTCTTCTTGTTGCTGCTGCTGCGGTATCTGCTTCTGCTGTTGCTGATGTTGTTGTTGTTGCTGCGGCAGTTGCTGTGGCGTCTGCTGCCGCTGTTGTTGCTGCGGCAGTTGCTTCTGCTGTTGCTCTTGTTGCTGCAGCAATAGATTCTGCTGTTGCTGTTGTTGCTGCAGCAGTTGCTTATGCTGTTGCTGTTGTGGCTTCTGCTGCCGCTGTTGTTGCTGCGGCAGTTGCTTCTGCTGTTGCTCTTGTTGCTGCAGCAATAGATTCTGCTGTTGCTGTTGTTGCTGCGGTAGTTGCTTATGCTGTTGCCGCTGTTGCTGGCACAGTTGCTCCTGTTGTTGCTGTTGATGCTGCGGCCTTTGCTCCTGCTGTTGCTGTTGTTGTTGCAGTAATAGATTCTGCTGTTGCTGTTGTTGCTGTGTCATATACTTCTGCTGTTGCTGTTTTTGCTGCTGCAGTTGCTTCTGCTGTTGCTGTTGTTGTTGCTGTTGCTGTTGTTGATTTAGCTCTTGCTCTGGTAGAAGATCAGTATTCTTCGACTCGTATTCTTCGATTACCCTCTTCATTCTTTCCATTTCCCTATTGACCTCCATCTCCCACGCAAATCTTCTGTCAAACAAATAATCTACCTGCAACTCCCCATTCCTTATCGTCTTCTTTAACTCTTGCACTTCTCCTCTCAATTCATTTACTGTACCCAGTACCTCAATTATCATCTTAGTTAAACGCTCTTTATCTGATTCAGCCCAACAATCCTCTAACATCTCATGCCACATCCCTTCATCCCTTTCAAATACCTGGACTTGCTTCTCTTCCCCTTCTCTTCCCAGTTCACGTTCCACCATTCTGCTTCCTCTTTTCTTCCTCTTCTTTACGCCACTCAAAACACGTCTCTTTCTCGGTCTCAAAATCATCCCGATGATCTAATGACCGTGATAAAAATCCTAAAAATCCACTATACCGTGAAAAATTCTTCCTGATTTTTCTTGACTAATTTCACAACCAAACACAAACCTAATTGATGATTTCTTGGCTATCCATGAACGGAAAGTCAAATTGTATGATAATAATTACCAACCATTCCCTCACGAATCCAGCCGTTACAAACTTTTTCGAAAAAAAACAACCAGAAACTATCTTTTACTCCGAATTGCTTCCGATGCCAGCCAAGTCCGTTGTTTCGAATGATTATATAATATGAAATATAATATTATTTTGAAAGTTTCGTGAAATATTTCATGAAATATATCATAAAATATTGAAATTTTGTGAAATGTTACTATTTTTTATTAAAATTGCAAATTTTATAAGAAATGTTAGGTAGACATAAATGTATGTGGAAATTCGTGTATATTTGCCCATATATGAATACTCAATCTTTATATATTATTTTCGATAGGTTACATCCAAAAATTCACATTGTCATTTTTTGCTGTCCTGAATCAAAATGTGAATGTGAATCATTAGCTAATCTGAATAGGATTCAGACATAATCCTAACAGCATGCTCTTTTTCTAAATCTGATTTCTCCAACTCCGAAGATGAAATTACAATCTCCGTTGCTATGGTCGGTGACAGGCAAAGATGAACCCGCTCTAGCATGGGCCGGCCTATACCTGGCCATGTTAAACAGGGTTCCTCTTTCCCTGTCCCCGACCGTAAGTCATCATCTTCTCTCTCGGAGTCTGATGTGGGCATGGCCAATGCAGATGTCAGAGTTTCAAGACTCAACTCACTCAAATGACATTTGAATATTTAATTTTTTTTTGAAATATTTCAATGATGCTTGAAATATTTCACACTTTGATCCCTATTGCCAATAAGTATCGAATACCAAGAAGTATAATTTCTCAAATTACGTAGTAGTGTTATCAATTCCGTATTCTTCGAGTAAATAAAATAATTAAAATATTTTAAAATGGTTCCTATTAGCCAAACTACTACCATATTTCCATACTAAACGTAAGGTAATGGAATTAATAAATAAAATATTGCCCCTGTAACTACAAATTATTTATTACGAAAATGAATGGCTTGAGAAACATTTTAGAAATATCAAATCGGAAAAACAATCTGTCCAAAAATAAGTGTCAAAAAGTGCTAAATGAAGATTATATAGAAACACTCGCTTAAGAAATGAAAGTACCAAATGCCAGGACTACAATAGCGTTTTCTATACAACATCATATCAATCAGTACCATCAAGTGGGAATTTGATGTTGTTTCGAAATCATATACTTTTAAGGGTGTACTTATTTAGGTTAGAACTCACCTGGCAATAGTGGAACCAGCATCCACGGATTTGAGCCTCTGAAAAAACTTCTTTGATGGCGTTTTGAAGGCCAGTCTCAAAATCCGTGGTGAAGCTCAGATGGCGCCTGTTCATTGAGGGGAATATCATGTCCCCAGCAAATTGCAGCAACTGGATGTATGCTTGCTTGGACTTTTTGCTCATGAGAGCGTATATAATAGGATGAGCCTGGAAATGCAATTATTATGTGGTTCGTTGCAACATCTAAACATTGTATTAAACAGAGTCTGATATCGGTTCTTTAAAATTAATTTGAGTGTTGTGTTCACACAAGCAAAATTAAAAAAAAAATCAGTGACTAAGAGCCAAGGTCGAAAAATAAATTTTGACAAGTAGGTGTTTCTTATTAAAAGAAGAAAATTACGTACGTTCTGAATATTTGTAAAATATTATAAAATAATGGTTCCAATGACCATAAAAAACTTGCAACTTGATCAGAACTTTTTGTTTTTCAACCAATCAAAAATTAAAAATTAAAATCATTTGGATTTTTAAATAATTTCAGAAAATGGATATTTTTTTAACTTTTGACTGTTATGTAATATCGCATAGACAATCACAATATTCCAAGTATATAAAATGTGGTAGGTAGTGGAATAAAATATTGGCAGAAAATTTGCAGTTCATAATATACAGGCGCGTAGGAACTTTATTTTGGCAGGGGGGTCAAAATTATAGGGAATCGGTGGATGTCAGGAAAAGGTAGTTCACTTCTACAAGGCGTCTGGGGGACTCAACCCCAGTTAGCCCCGCAGGGCCTTTTTTGAATTTTTGATACAAAATAATAGAATTTTAAGCTTTCTTTTGAAAGAAATGTACAATGAGTGATAATATGCAATATTCTGTGGGAACTTAAGAAAACTTGTTTTTATAGAATTCCCAATAGCCCAGGGCATTTTTTTATATCTTGATAAAAAAAAGAATCGAATTCGACGCTTTTTTGGCATCTTTTTTAAAGAAATTTAAAATGTGTGTCCTATGCAATACTCTTGGGGATACAAGAGACAAAATAAAATGTTGTTATTTGACAAAATCCTAAATGGCCCCGCAGGAAAATACTTGAATTCTAGTGAAAGAGAATCGATTATGAATTGATTTTGGAATCGACCTTTGGAAAAGGTTGCAAGAAGAGCAACAGCAATAAGCAATCAATAAGAAAAATCTGCATGTGTTTTGGAATCTATTAGTTTAACGTGTAATTATTTAATTTGATTCATGAGGATGATCATGTTGGACAAATGAGTAAATGAGTTGTCTCATTGGATAATACCTCTGTTCAATTAGTTTTGCAAAACTTGAGAAAATTTTGAGAATTCAACCTCATAATGGAGCAAATCTGTGCATTCTGCAACATTTGTGAATATCTGGATGTGTTCAGGATCTCTAGCAGGGGGGTCAGAGTCTCTAGCAGGGGGGTCAGGATCTCTGGCAGGGGGGGTCAGGCTCCAGACAGGGGGGTCCGTTCCCCCCCTATTCCTACGCGCCTGATAATATACATAACATCATCCCATGTGAGATTGTCAGAAAATTTTTACATTTCATATATATATATATACACATAACCCAGAAGAATTATTCACATTTAATAATTACGCACGTGAAAACAATAAAACAAATGTAATATATATTATTTTCTCTTCTTTATTTGTACAGTGTACAGCCGCTCATTATAGTTAATAAGTTTTTCGGTATTTTCTGTTAAATTTTTATTTCAGATCAACGTTTCACCCAGCTCCAGCCAGGCATCATCAGGATCACTTAATGTAATATTAGTGTGTGGTTTTTGAATTAATTAATTGATCCTGATAATGCCTGGCTGGAGCTGGGTGAAACGTTGACCTGAAATAAAATCTTTACAGCAAATACCGAAAAACTTATTAACTACTATATTAACTTAGGTTACGGAGCAGGTTGGGTGAGTGGTTAACACTCTGAATTGTATTCCGGAGGCCCGGGTTCGATTCCCGCGGCCGTCCTTCCCGACTGGTGTTTTTTCATGGTTTTCCCTCAGTCGACAGGCAAATGTTGGGAAGGTACCCTACTAATAGGCCACGACCGCCTCCTTCCCACCTTCCATCCTTACCTACTCTTCAACATCAACTCCCAATCGTCATCATAATCATTCATCCGTCGCCATTAGCCTCGCTGCAGAACAGTGCGACGTTAAGCCCCAGACAAAATATATATATCTTAATACCAACTGCAAATTGAAAATATTTGGCTACTGTGGGATTTGAACCCATATATATATATATATATGGTGGGGTGGGCCATAGCTCGAAATTAAGATATTTCGCAACAATGTGAGATTTCCCAATTTTGAGATCCAGCAGGCGGAAAATGCCACTTTGATGCTTACAGATAAAGTGGGTTGCTCCAGACTTTAGGTTTGAACGGTGTGTTGTGTGAGAGTGTGCGCGCCGTACGACTTGGCTGGCGTGGAGCGACCGCTCCACTAGATCCCTTCTAACTTTTTTCCTAATGAACGAATAAGAATTAATTCCTAATGTATTAAATTTGGGTATATTTTCTAATATGTGTACACATTTCAGAATCCTCAATCAAGGGGGTTTCTTTTGCGCCAGCCGGTATTTAAGTAGTCTCGTTGAAAATGACTGCTGTCGCCATTACAAGTAAGATTGGATAAGACAGATTTACTGGAAAGCTCACCTCAAGAATCATTGAATTGGACTTCCGGCCTTCTACCTCAAATGTACAGATTTTATTGTATTTACTATCTTGGTGCTTCATGATGAGGCATGGGGAATTGGGAAAAAAGGTGAACACATAAACATAGAATATTATCTTTTATTTTTACCACACCAGTGGAATCAACAACTTTTGGAATCTGCTTTTGTGAAATAGTTGCAACTCAAGTCATGATGTGCTCATAAACAAATTATTCTGCAATATGCAAAAAACACAGTGTATTCCAGAAAAGATATAAAAGAATATAATTAGTAATCCAAGCAAAATAAAATGTTTGTACCCGATACCAGTATTTAAGAGAAAAGGCAATATAAATAATGTTTTGAAAAGGAAAGAAAAACGATCAAGTAGCAATTCTCTGCATTGAATTGCAGAAATAATCTGGGAATATTTCTGGGAATAATTTTATGTGTGAAAATGAAAATGAAGCAATTAAAATCCTGTGAAATAGATATATAATTCTAGACCACTTGAAAATTCGTCAGTTGATAATGACATCATTTTATTTACTTGGAATTAAGAACTGGTAACATTTGAAGAGTACAGGGAAAGAACGCTATAAGTCCATTTTCTGAAAACATGAGTTTAAGGTGTAATCTTGCAGTGATTCTAATGAGCTTTCAGAATATAGGAAAGTATTCTTTCGAAATAAAGTAGAAAGTAGAAAGTAATTTTAGAAAGTAATTACCACAAAGTCTTGAAAAACGCAAACGAAATATCGATTTGTATGGAAGATAGGTAGATACACGTTTCAACATAAAACTTCGTTTATCTCAGTTTCATCCGAATGTGACTTATAGCGTTCTTTCCCTGTACTCTTCATTTGAGATTGTTGAACTCAATGCCCATTTTGTAGAAAGGATAAGATCCAACAGTCATTCCATATCAGATTAACAAAAATGTTGCAAAAAACTAATTCTTTTCTAATGGGTATTATACAACTTCGTGTGAATATTGTCTGCTGAAAAAGGATCGATTGTACTTTTTTCTTTGATCTTGGGGTCAACCATATGGATTCCCGAGATACAGATTGACACAATTTGAACATACATATCAAATCTATAATTATTTTAATTATTGAGCGAGGGTTAGCTCTTTTGGCACGAACATTGTTTTTTTTTTTTTCTGTTACTGCCGATATACTGGTCACATTTTTTCGTCCATCGGTCTGCAATTTTGCATCTCTGGGGTTTGCAGCTTAATTTTTTTGAATTTGTTGATTTATCCAAATTTTATAATAATTATCTTCCGATTTGTTGGACCGATCAATTCGAAATTATGTCTGGTTATTAAGACCAACATTGTCTTAATTATTACAAAGTTTCAGTCAAATCCTCCAATTGGTTAAAATTTTTAAAAAATCTTCCAATTGGTTGAAAATCAAAATGCTCAAATAAAGTTCTAATTTGACATGGTGAACAGGACAAACAATATTTCCTATTTTACACATTTTTAACCAAATCAGTCAAGTGTTAACAGACATGTTGCATTTCAAGAGTTTAGAAAGAGTTCTGAAAAGAGAAATTTGGAAAAAGTACGTAAGTACGCATGGATCTGTTGTATTCAGTTCTTCCAGAACCAGATTGGAAAGTTGTAAAGAAAAAACGAATCATGTTGTATTGTGCATCATGTTGCACGTATCTCTGTTCGCTCATCAATGCGTTAAAAGCGTGTTCTAGTATATTTTCAGTTTATTCGAATTCTACTGTAAAAATTTGAAAGTCGGATTAGGAGATACAGTACAATGTGCAACTTTTGGTGGCCCATGTTGACCCCAAAGCCAATAATAAAGTAAAGTATGAGCTGACTGCTTACTCACTTTTAGTAGACAATATTCACCCTAATTTGTTTAAATAGGTACCTCTGTGAAAGATTTTTGGCTGTGTTCATTTATTTTATTTGAGATGGAACGACCCACAGATAATTCTGCCCCATTTTTATAGCGTTTGAAGAATTAGCAAAACATTGCTAAAGACATTAGCACCCAATCGTTCAAGACTTGATCATTTGCAGTCACCGGAGCTATGAAATGGTCCTAGGAGGCGGACGCCAAGGGTAGTTGTAGTTTGGTCCATATGTCCAGCATATCTCGAACCAGAACGTCGACCATGGGCTTGGTGTGATGCGGCGTCGGCGCCAGACGCAACTTCTCCTCGCCCATCGGCACGGTGGGATAGTTGATCGCCTGCACGTATTGCCCGCGCTCTCGCAGCAAGATGTCCGAAATTTCACTACACGTCTGAGGATTGCCAACCTGAGGAGCCACACACAAAGCAATCCATTTTAGAAGTGTGGAAGAGGTAAGTTCGTTCGTCTTGTTATATTTCTCAATCATTGTCAAAACTTTTCATACCATTAAAATTATTAAAATTATGATTATAATTTAGTTTGAATCAAATTTAAAAAAATAATGCAATACAATAATAACACTACATACAAAATACAAATGTAATTTATTTGCCCAAACTTGATGTAAGGTAGTAGTAATTCTTTATTTAGCTATTTTAGCTATTTTTACATGTTTACATAGGTATTATACACTCATAATAACTATAAGGTTTTTGTCAAATAATTAATTTTAACAATTATAACACAATTAAGAGATAAATAAGAGATAAACAATTTGACCTAATCCAAAAACCTTGGCTTAGGGCCTATCCCAAAAGCCTACATTTATATTTGCTAGTGGGTCTGAAAGCCAATTTCCTTCTTTTATTACCTCAACACACATCCTTCTAAATTTTTCTGTACACTTTTCGTTTTTTATTATCATCTCTGGTAAAATATATATTATTTGCATATGAGTCAGTTTGAGCACAAATATTGTACCTAGGTATTTTATTTATAAGTTGGTTTGGTTGTCTTGTTATTTCTAAGGGCTGGTTGAACAAATAGAGTTCCTATCCTGACGATTTGGAACAAATGTTGCAACAGAGTTGCATGTTTTTAATGCATTATGAACCAGCAGCTTTTAGCAGCTTTTTCAGAGAAAGTGCCATAACAGTACGTACCGTGATGACGCTCGCTACGCTCACCCAATTATAAAATTTGAAGTTTCCAAATTTTATCAGCCTTTCAGACCACTGAGAAGAATATTTCTGAAATATGCTCAGTGCATAATTGTGATGAGAGTAGTCTCAGGTTCCATCTGAAATGAGTTACCTTGATGGGAATGATGTGGGAAGGAGTTGGCTCGACGGGGAAGCCAGCCGCGATCAGCTGTTGTCTCAAGTACGCGACGTTCTCCTGATGCAATCGACGGAGGTTTCTTCCCTCGTCGGAGCGCAGGATCTTGATGGCGGCCAGTGAGCCAGCGAGCACGGTCGGCGGCAGCGACGTGGTGAAGATAAAGCCGGCCGCGTAGCTTCGGATCATGTCCACGAGGTGCGATGTGCCGGCTATGTAGCCGCCCACATTGCCAAATGCTTTGCCTGCAAACCACCTCACATACGTTAGAGTTTGACAACCATTGGGAAACCGTACTTGTTGGAAGTTTTGGTATAAAGCAGTTATTTAAATGGTTTCAACAGATTTTAAGAAAGAAAATGCAGTACTTGATAATGATATGATGTTTACTTTTATAGCCAAATTATGTTTTCAAATACAATAAGGATTCCTGCATTATGTATTTATTTTCCATACAAGTAGTAAAGAAACTTAGTCAATAAATATTTCTGAAAAAGCTAAACTTTTCCATCATGTTCACTCAAAATTTACCAAGATTTACAGAGATAATACACGCAAAATGTACAAAGTCAAATTAAGTTTCAGTTTCAGTTTCAGTTTTATTTCCAATTATTTATACACTCGACAATTCATAAACCGTATTTGAACCAAACAGATTGGCTGCTGGTCAGGTTCATTGACAATCAATCCTTGTTATTATCAATGAAATCAGAGCTCACCTACTAGAGGTAGATGATGAGTAAGTACAGACTTCATCAGATGATGCCATCACATTTTTTCAGACAATCCATTTCTTTCAAATACCGTTTTATGAATTGTCAAGCGTATAAAACAATGACCCTTGAGTAGAGTACCCTTCTTAAGGGTATATGGAAATGTATAAGTGATGAATCGTGATATAAGTGATAAGTGATGAAAGTGATAAGTGATCACATTATACTGCACTTCTATATTCTATTTACTACTACTACTACTACTACTACTACTATTGTTAGTAAATGGCAATTAATTAGTAATACAAACAATGTACCTATACGTGTAGATAATAATATAACATTCATTATCTGAGAAATCCCAGTGTCAAAACAGCATTTCATGGATTTACAGATGCCATATTATAATATAATGAACTATATCTTTGTTGGTGTGATTGGTTGTTGCCAAGGCAATGTTTAACGACTAATCAAAGTCAAAGTGGCCCGGTAAGGTAACGGGATGCACAAAGATATTCAAAGTGTTAATTTTCAGCTTTTAGTAATTTAAAAAATATCAAACGCATATTTAACCTCACTGTACTAAATAATTTCATACACTGGACTGGAATACACGACGTATTGTGTTAAATACGATTATCTAAATAAATAAATTTTATATATGATAGAGGTCGTACCAGTGGTCATAATGTACTGCATTGTACTGGATTATTTAGATTAGTAAACTCAAATTGTGCACAAGAGCTCGATTTTAAAAGTTCAGTTCAGTTTTATTTCCAGAATTCATCAATACATTTGAAAGAGGTACAGTGAAAGGACTCCTCTGGTTGACACCATTTAGTGGAGTATGTGGAAAGGTTACTTGAACTAAATCTAGTAGTAACCTAGTATATAAGTAATAGCATTGAAATGAAGACAAATTAATATCTAAATATATGCTACAATTATATTTTACATTTAGGTAATAAATCTAGGTAATATAGGTAATATCTAGGCAATAATAGGTAATTTAGGTAATAAATCAGACATTATAAATAAATAAATAAATTAATTAATTAATATTTGTCCGAGAGGAATTCGTCGATAGAATAATACACCTTATCTACTAATAGTTTGTTGACAAGGGTTTTGAATTGTGAATATTTTTGTATCTCTCTTATACTTTTAGGCAGGGCATTATACAATTTTGTTTTGAAAAATATAGAGTTCTTTTGAGTGCATGTTGATCTGTGTCTATCTATGTGAATGTTATTGTTCTGTCTAGTATTGTGATTATGAATATCGCTATTTTTTTGTATTTCTTTCCCTTGAGATCTAATTGCTAGTACTGACTCTAGGATGTACAAGGAAGGTAACGTTAAAATTTTGTGTTTTTTGAAGTGTTGCTTGCAATCTGGTTTAATGAAATTGTTGTTATTTTTATTTTTATATTTTAATCCAAAAAGAGCTCTGATTGCTTTTCTTTGCATTACAAATATTCTGGGTGCATCTGTAGAGTTGCCCCAGAATTGTATTCCGTAGCGCAGATGAGATTCAATGTTTGCATGATAGACTAGTTTTGCAGTTTTTGTGTTTGTTAAGTTTACAATAGTTTTTAGTGAGAAATATGCCAAATTAAGTCTACTTAGTAATTTGTCACAGTGACTTCTCCAGTTTAAATTTTTATCTATAATGATTCCAAGAAATTTGATTTTGTCTACAGATTTTAGTTCACAGTTCTTGTTCTTGTTTGAAATTTCTATATTTATATTTAATGGTGTTTCATTTATGTCATTTTTTAATTTAAAGTGCATGAAGTTAGTCTTTTCTTCTTGAATAAGCAGATGGTTATCGTAGAACCATTGTGTTGCATTTTCAAGTGTATTTTTGGCATTTTCTTGAAGATTTAGTTTTGTTTTACCCGTAATTGTGATATTTGTATCGTCTGCATATATTTCTGAATTAGCTACTGTGTCTGGAAAGTCATTTATGTAAATTATAAACAACAATGGACCTAAAATAGAACCTTGCGGAACACCATTTTTTATTGTTTCGGGATTTGACATATGTTTTATTTCGCGTCTGTTCTCATCCATGTGTACTACTTCTACTTGTTGGATTCTATCTGCCATATATGATTTGAGTAAGTTTAGGGCAGGACCCCTAACTCCGTAATATTCTAGCTTGTTTAATAATATTTCATGGTTAATACTGTCAAAAGCTTTAGTTAAGTCACAAAAAACACCGATTGTTTGATCCCCTTTTTCTAATCCTTTTATAGTATTTTCAATGAATTGACCAATGGTATTAGCTGTAGCTTTACTTTTCCTAAAACCACTTTGGTTGTCTGAAAGCAGTTTTTCTCTTTCTAGGTATGCTATTAGCCTAGTGTGTATCAGTTTTTCAAATATTTTGGATATGCTCGGAAGGAGCGATATTGGCCGATAGTTTTCCGAAAGATTTTTGCCCCCTTTTTTATGTAAAGGTATGATTTTTGCTATTTTGAGTTTGTTTGGGAAAATTCCATTATTAATACAGTCGTTAAATATATGTGTTATTTTATGTGTTAAAAAAAATAGCTTGTTTGAAGACAAAAGTAAAATAAACCTTACAAGAACTTTATTCTTCCCGTTACCTTACGGAGGCCTCTTAAAGTGTTATGTTTGAGTGCATGCAAGTTGTAAGAGGTGTGAATGGATTACCTAATGTCCCGGATATTATGTCCATGCTGTGCATCTGTCCGTCTCTCTCTCCGATGCCGGCTCCGTGTTCTCCGTACAATCCGACCGCGTGGACCTCGTCCACAAAGCTGAGCGCTCCGAACTCATGCGAGATGTCGCACAGCTCCTTCAGCGGGCAAACAGCCCCGGTCATCGAGTGAACCGTCTCGAAAGCCACGATCTTTGGAATGTTGCTGTCCACTTTGGAAAGTAATTGGATCAGATGGTTGGCGTCGTTATGTCGGAAGATATGTTTGGGAGCTTTACTGTTTCGTATCCCTTGGATCATGGAAGCGTGATTCCCGGAGTCGGAGAATATGTGACATCCTGGCAAGATCTTGGCAAGCGTGAAAAGAGTCGAGTCGTTGGCAACGAAACACGACGTAAACAACAGTGCCGCTTCCTTCTGATGCAATCTGGCTAATTCCGCTTCCAGCTGCTCGTGTCCTGGAGAGTTCCCGGATATGTTCCTGGTACCTCCCGCTCCCGCTCCATACAGCTCCAGAGCCTCCTTGACAGCCTCCTTGACAGTGGGGTGACGCGACATGCCCAAGTAGTCGTTAGAACACCACACGGTGATGGGACTCTGGCCCCAGCTGTACTCGTAGGCAGATGGAAACTCCAGAGCCAAGCGATTCACCTTCTTAAACACGCGGTAAGAATGATCTTTTTTCTTGCGCATTATTTGCTCATGGAAGAAGTCTTGGTAAGGGAACTTACCATCTGAAACAAAATGTCAAGTGAAATCAACTGCTCTGAGATCCTCTGAAATAGAAAATATTTCAGAAAAGGTCTTTTCCGAGCAGGTACTCGAGAAACTATTGACCAGATACTTGTTTCATTGACATGTTATGAACTTATTTCCCAGTCATTTAGCACTGGCACGTGACATTATATATGAAATCAGAGGACCAACATTTCAATTTTCATGAGTTTTTGATACACTCGCCTCTTTCAAATCACAAATAACTTTAATTTTGTCCCCGATTTGAGCTGCATTTTCCTACGTTTACAAAAATCAACAAAAATATAACATAGAAACATGCCATTGTCAAAATTAGTCAAAACAAATCAGAGATCAAAGCAAAGAATGAATTTCATCGGAAAATGCAAACGAATCTTACAAACTCTCTAATTATGATGTATTTAAAATTGTATTATATTTTGTGCATCGGCAATGTATCCATGCAAAGCTATCAGTGAAGTCTGAAGGACAATTACCATTGCCCGCAGGCTTCTGCGTTGGCTTGTTCCTCATTGCTGCGACTGCGACCGGCTCCACTTTCCTCACATCATCTGCGGACAAGGAACAATAGGAATGAGAACAGATCCAAACATCTCAACTGAAAGCACTGGATTGTCAGCTTACTCAGTTGGATGATATCCTCTTGGAGCTGACTGCTCTTCTCAGTCACACTCGGCTTGATCTCAGGGACATACGGACAAGTCTTTGCTGGCTCAGGATCTACAAGGAAAATGCAATCGATCAGTTAAATACATTCTTAGTTTTGACACAGCTAATCCAGTGGTGCAGTCTTACTATTCAGCCAAGTTGATACGCTTGATCTAAGACTATGGCCTGGTTTTATCAGTCATAAGTTAATTATTAGATCCATTATGACTGTGAAAGACCACTACGACATACTGTTAGTTTTTAAACACTTCATCGCAGTTGGTAAAACAGGGCTTGCAAGTATTATGTAGGGACGGGTTCACCATAGGCAACATGGGCGCCGGCAGGATTAATGACGGGGGTGGAAAGTCCAGGGGAAAAATAATCACGGGTTGAAGGGGGGTGTGGGGGGGGGGGCGCAACCCCCACCTTGCCCCGGTGGGCGTTTTTTAGTTTTTGACACTTTGAAATCAATTTTGAGACGTTCTGAGGAGTATTTTCTTCACATAATGCAACTATCTATGCGTTAAACACCACAAAACTTTATTTTATTACGACATATAAATATAAATTGTGGTGAAAGGGGGTTCGGGGGCAAAGCCCCCGAGAAAATATTCTCTAAATCTCATACTTATTAGAGCAATTTTGAGGCATACTAAAAAGAAATACTTTTTAGGGGAAAAACCTAGACATTCATGAAAAAACCGTGTTTAAGGAAGATACTTAAGCATTGTTTTCGTGGTATTTTCTTCAAAATATTGTGTTTTTGATCAACCTAGTATTTGATTCTATAGTGATTTGAGCAACTTCAGTCTGCCCTGCAGGGAGATTTTTTTGTTCAAACCCTTTTAAAATAAAATTTTGACACTAAAAGGACTAAATTTTATAATTTTTTATTTGAGGCTGACCCATTTGAGGCCCCCCCCCCCCCCCGTGCGCACTATGGGGCTCACATGAATCGTAAACACATTGTTTCAGGTATCAACAATGGAACACAATGAAAAATGGGTGGAGTTGGGTATTATAGATCCCCAGAATAGCTTATAATTTGTTTAAATTCTTAAAAACGCCCTACGGGGCCAGAACTGGAGGAACGTACCCCCAGACCCCCTCTGGATGTCGCAGTTTCCCCCACCCATGATGAAAGTAGTTCCTACACGCCTGATCCTAAGAAAAACATTTCTTAACATGGGATTTTCAGTCTACAATCTCACAAATGTTTATATATTTCTCACGTGTCATATGTCATCATTTGGAGATATGGCCAAAGGGACAAAATACCAATTTGCAAATTTGCTGAATTTTCTTCAATGTTTTTGTGATAAAATGTTTGCACCAGAAGTGACATCATATCTCAATAACGGCTGTACTGAGTGGAACCACTCACAACTAGCACAATGTGTTCAGAATATGTTTGTACCTATGTAAAATTTTAATGAGAAAGGTTGGCTGCTGTTTTATTTATATTTTATTTTTTACATAGTTTTATTAGTTTTATTTATGTGATGTTATTCACAAAATTAAAGACTGCCTTATGATATTATATTGTATTCTACTATTATGATATGCAATTCTTCTGTTCAATAATGTATATATACCTATGCAGATTTGAAAAATAATATTCACTGCAAGATTTTAAAATTACAATCGAGAAGTAGACCTTCTTGACTGGCAAATGCTTTTTATACATTGAGAAATGTATGCATTTTAATTTAAGATTTTTTATGTTACCTAGTTGTTTTATATGATGTCATTCATAATTACCCAATGTAATTCAAATATATGACAATAAATAAGCTTATTTAATTCAATTTAATGCATATTATTCCTAATGTTCGATGCCCAACTTCTATCATGTATCGTGTTACGAAAACCATGAGTACTTATCATTTTTTTTTTGGTTAAATGTATACATTTTTACGTCACAGAAAATGTGATAAAGAAGAACTTGAACTTGAACAATACAATGATGAACAGACAATAGCACAGAATATAGCAGAAAGAATGAATGCTATTGCAATTGTTAATGTGGTAGGAGCAGTTACTGGAAGTATGGTTACATCATGCTCAAGTGATTGTAATTCTGCCAAGGTTGAATATTCCACTCGGTATTGGCATGTGACACGTACAGATAAAAACGACACTACGTATCGCCTACACTGTGAGCAATTAAAGGGCATTTCAAAGACATTCACACTTTCAATATTGGCTTCTTTTCGTTTACTTTAAATATTGATAAGTTGTTGAACACTTTTTGATAAAGACAGGCAATCTTTCATGAAAGATAAACATAAACAATCAAATTCATTCTTGGGGATTTGATTTGATTAAAGTTCTTATAAATCCCATACGAACATAATAAGAAAATGTAATACTTTAACTAAAACATTAGCACCAGTGTTGAATCCAGACATTTTTCTCGGGAGGGGCACTTGAATAGTTGGGGGTGGCATTTTTTGGGGTACTTTTTTGATGTTGGTGTTGGGGGGGGGGGGGGGGGGAGGGGAAGTTAATTTATGAATGCTTGTAGTTGTACAAAGCACAAAGCAATTATTATACGTAATTACGTATAATAAAATATATTAATATTTAATATATTTTGAAAATGCACAGTGGAAAACAGGGGGTTCGGGGGCATAGCCCCCGAGAAATTTTTTGATCAAGGTCATTTGTTTAGGTACAATTTTGAATCACAGTGTAATAGCTATTTTGGGGAATTATAAATTGCAAAATATCCGAAAAATGGTCTAAGAGATTTAATAATAGGTACATTTATTGAACTTATCAGGATATGCATGTCCGGGGCGCATAGCCCCGGAAAATTTTTGGAATTTTCACTCAATTCTAACCGTTTTGGAAGGTTTTTGACATGATCCGTCTATTTTTACGTGTTTTTTTCATATATTATTTTGAAGGTATTTTGAATAAGTCGGGGGGGGGGGGGGGGGGGGGGGGGGCACTGCCCCCCCCCGAGGTATGCCTGGATTCAACACTGATTAGCACTGACATTGTAATATCAAGAAATTGTCCAAGTCAGTTACTGCGCTGAATTCAAAAATATTTATTCAAAATCAAAAAATACTAGGCGTATCGTTTTTATAACGATTTCTGACCAATGTTTATTATTTGATACACGATGCGCGCCTTGTATTTTATGATGTATACAAATTATTTCTGATTTAATGTGTTCCCGATTCTTGACCAATTCTTGGATATCACTCCTTAGCAGAATTGAATTTTTAGTGTTTGTTTGATTCTTTGAGGAGAATTTGGCTAATCATTTTACATGGAATAATTTTTGGGAATATAAATAATTTTTTAGTTAATTTGTACAAGTTGTATCTTGTAACATACTGGGAGTGTCAATTGACTAAGAAAAGATGTGTGTATTGCTGAGGGAGTAGAAAATCAAGTCAGAGGGTCAGAGGTCGAGGCAGCCAAGTGACATTTTCTACAAATGGAGATGAATGGAGTTTTGCATTTCCTGGTTATGGTAAGTTACACATTATTACGGAAGCATTTAAACAATACTGAAGTACCTAGGTAATAACAAATTGTTACGGGTTTTCAATACCAATTGCAATAAGACCTATTACATTAATTGATAGTCAAACAGAGGTGAAACACACACTTATCCTCACGATTCAGCCAAGTTTTTATACTAACACAAAAAACACTGAGGTCCTTAGATTTACTCAGGCGCGTGGAACTGAATTTGCATGGGGGGAATAATACTGTAAAATAACTTTTATAATAGAGACTAGTGTCTACGGTAGGGACACTAAGGGTTTATACTAGGGTTTAATAGGGTTTATGACAGGAGGTCCCCCAGCAAAATCTGTCTGGGAAATGTGGGAAATGTGTCGGAAATTTTTTGAATTTCAGGAATGAATTTGGTGCAATTCTACGCGATTTTAACACTTTTTAAGCATATTTTTATCTTGACATATAAATGCAGGGAGGGGAATTGAATCAGAAGGGGGGGGGGGGGATTTCTCCCATCCCCCCCCCCTTCTTACGCGCCTGGATCTAGTGGAGCGGTCGCTCCACGCCAGCCAAGTCGTACGGCGCGCACACTCTCATATAAAGGCTGGAGCAAACCCACTTTTACTGTAAGCATCAAAGTGGCATTTTCGGCCTACTGGATCTTAAAATTGGGAAATCTCACATTGTTGCGATATATCTTAATTTCGAGCTATGGCCCACCCTACAACATATACCAAATTTGGGAACAATAGGTTACGCCCTTTGCACGCTAGAGGGCCGTGAAAACAGTGTTTTAGGGCGGTTTTCATAATAATAATAATAATAATAATCTCAGTAGTAGTCTCCTGGAATTCAAATCCGGTAACATGGCCACAGCCTAAACGGCTGAACCGATTGATCTCACATTTTTACCACGTGTGCACTTTTGGCGTCTGATTTAACCTTCACCCCATGAATTTTTTGTGCCGCCATTTTGAAACCGGAAGTGACGTCATATCTTAACAACAGCTGGACCGATTGGAACGAAAATAGCGCCAAACGATTCGGACGGTCATCTATATGGATTATCAATAGCAACAGACTAAAATTTATGTTAACGAAACCGGAAATGACGTCATAAAATTTAATTCATCGATTGGCATTTCGGCAACAAATTTGATCCAATTATTTTGATATTTATGTAACGTATGTTCCTTTGATATTTCATTTGACTTGATATAAAACCAACCGGAAGCCGCCATTTTGAAACCAGAAATGACATCATATCTTAATAACGTCTAAATAGATTTTAAAGAAACCAGCGCTAAACAATTTAGACGGTAAACTTTATGTATTATCATCAATAATATTTGCAGTTTCCCATACTGAAACCGGAAATGACGTCACACATTTAAAAAATCTCACAAATTTACATTTTGATGCAATAAATATATTATTTGAGACTGCTTTTAATAAAATGTAATCATGTTTAAATTATAATTCAAGAGGTCAGTGATTTCAGCAGCCATTTTGAGACCGGAAGAAACGTAATATCTCGAAAACTGGTTGACAGATCGGTATGAAACTAGTGCCAAACGATTCGGAAGGCCATCTCTATGGAATATGAACAGTCAAACTAGAATTTTCCTATTTATGAGGCCGGAAATGACGTCATTCAAATTTATAAATCATTATAATCCCCTCCAATACAATAAATACATATTCAGAAAGCTAAAAATGATACACATAATTCATAGTTATAAATTCTATGTGGCAGTGCAGAAAGTTCAGCAGCCATTTTGAAAACCGAAGTGTTGCCATATCTCGGAACTGGGTTGACTGATTGGAATGAAACCTTTGTTTTTTCATGAGAATAACCAAATTGTAAAGGGTATTTTTTTTTAAGGATTTAGTAATTGTTCATTCGATTGTCACAAGTTGTAAGAATAAACTAAAAAAAGGAGTGATATCCCAATAAAAAACACTCCGTGTAAAAATACCAGCCAAGTCTCTTCAACTTAAAAAAAAATAATGAAATCTTAAAATTCTGCACTGAAAAGTAGTGATATCAAAAAATTAGCCAAGTCAAATCTTTATTTGAAAATCAAAAAATACTTGGCGCATCGTTTTTTTTAAGGCATTATAGGTATACTATGTATATGTATATTTCATGTATAATTTATGATTGGCCTATACTTCCAAGCTATTTATGTACACGATGCGCCAAGTATTTTTTGATTTTCAAATAAAGATTTGACTTGGCTAATTTTTTGATATCACTACTTTTCAGTGCAGAATTTTAAGATTTCATTTTTTTTTTTTAAGTTGAAGAGACTTGGCTGGTATTTTTACACGGAGTGTTTTTTATGGGGATTTACTTTTACTGTAAGCACTTCTTGAAAAATAATTTGTATATTTTTCCAGGACCTAGAACCAACTATAGAACCACTTTTTATAAAATGTAACTTGGTTGCCTTATCCTCTGACCCCTTGTATTATGATGTATTCCAAGTAAAGTGGAATATTACATGTTTCGTTCCAATCGGTCCAGCCGTTTTCAAGAAATGACGTCACTTCCGGTTTCTATGATATGCCGCCATTTCAGGTTCCGTCCGTCAAGTGAGTTACATTCGACAACAGACTGATTATATTGGCACTTCGGTTCCAATGTGTCCAGCAGTTTCAGGAAATCACATCATTTCCGGTTTCAAAATATTGTTTTATGAAAAGGCATCTCGAACCAGACACCTAGTGTGTGTGTCACATTTCATCAACATTGCTTCAACCTGCTGTTTAGGCTGATCATCAGTCATCAGTCATCAGTCATCAGCAGGTTATTGACAAATGATTATATCGTCAGCATTGGAAACCGGGGCAATATGGCCCTCGAACTAAACGGCAAACTATTGTTGTGGAGTTTGTTAGACTAAGAGATGTGGTCGAGTTGGTCATTGCTCTAAATGAAGACTGTCAGTTTCACAACAATGTGAGGTCTACCAATGTTCTGATGCAGGAGATTAAAACATGGGCGCCGACTTTTGTCAAGTCCAAGGGTTGTTCAAAATATTATTGCAATGAATAGAGTGGGACTGGGGTGCATACCCCGGTTTTTATCATATCGATTTATCAACATTTCTTTTGAATTGGTGGGTTTTCATGATTTCTTGTGGAGTTTGGTCGACTTGTTTATCTAAATATCGCGCACTCAAAAATTAAAATGATACCCAATAGAGCTTGTTCAATGCCTACTTACAATAGTAGAGGATATTATAACAGATATTAGTGATCAAGGACGGCATAAAACTAATTGATGCATTGCAGTTAGAATTTATGTTTGAATTGTTTTAAATATTACTTAAAGGTATTTAAAAATTAAATTTAAATAGTCCAGTTTATATATACATCACTTAATTTAAAAAATGAAGAAATATCTCAGAGGGGTGCTACGGTGGGTGTTGAGCCCCTGAGCTCCCCGGGTTCCTGAAGTAGGTACCTATTTGTAATTTGTAGTCCCTCAAGACTAAAGTATGTTCACATGAATCATGTTTCACGTTCAAATAGCAAATGCACGCGGGACGCCAGCGTGTGATTTGCTATTTGAACGTGATGACGAAACTCATGGCTCCACAAATCACGCCAAGTTGTGTTTTATTGACGCGCGAGGTGCGAGGGATTGTTGCACGAAAATCGCGCGACTCCGTCTCATACCCTTTTTCGTTGTTTTTCAGTGTTAAAACAGTGAATCTGAAGGGTTTGCGCTACACTTACAATCAGGCTATTACAATTAGGCTATTAGGCGTACAATTATACATTAGGCTAGCTTATTGTTTAAATCCTCCGCGATATGTTTTTCTAAAATGTCTAAGACTTTCTAATATTTTATTGTTTCGTCTAACTGGTAAAGTTGGGCGATATCTACTTGATCGCTGACTGATTTGTTAGTGAAGAGACCACGCCTGCATCCAACCACTGAATATCAGACAAATATTGCAAATAATCCCTGTAGAACGGGGAGATAGAACTTGGTGGTGCGACAACACCACTAGATAATGCCGATTAATATCACTTCTCACCATGCTCCAACGACTCAGTACTGGCCAGAGTACCGGCTAAGCGCGACAATATCGGGCATTGTTGGCTGTACATTTTGATGATATTGTTGCCATAATTACGAATATATGACATGGACAGCCGCGTCATAAAAGGGCACGGCATTCTCACAACAGCGCCAAAGCTGCAAAGAACACAATAAAACAAGTCATATTTCTGTGTTATCTTTCTGGATGCAGATCATTTCCTCCACTTGGAAATAACAAATGCTATAATCTGCTATTTTATCTATGAAGGAAGCTGAAAGGAAAGCGCCTTTTTGCAAGAATGTTATCTGACCTTCTCTCCATTCTGAATTTCAGCGCTGCCACTCCTTTCGATCCTGGAAATAATAGGTAGACCGTAGGTAGACAAAAGTATACCTAGTCAAATGATTGAAAAATAGCCATAAGAGCACTATAGACATTTTTATATAAAATAGGCAAACCAATTAGTTACCTACAGAATATCGTCTGGAAACATCGTTTTTTTTGTTAAAAAAAACTAGATGGCGCAGAAGAAACCGTGGGGGGGGGGGGGGGCCATTAGAAAATGTGGTTCTAGGGCGAGAGTAAACTCCAGTTTTTAGAGGTACTTGAAATTATTGCTTCTTGCGTTGTTGTTGAATCTCACGTATCCTATCGAGGAATACATTATAAAATCAAATCACAATCATACGCTGTCTTGTAAAAAAGGTATTGAAGTGAGCCTCCAAGAAAATGTTCTGTCAAGGCCAGTCTCCACTTTGGTTCTATTTTGACTCCCCTCAGTGATCCCGCACCACAGTTTTACAAGTTATAAGTTTCAACAAGTTTCAACGTATTCAAGAGAGTAGGGGATATTTGAAAATGTATTACAATTATTGAACAAATCCAAAAAAGGTAAAACATTTTTTGGGAACGATTGGAGACGAAATGCGTTTACCTACCTAAGCGAAATGAATTGAAATTTTAATCATGATTAGATTAAAGGCAAACTTAGGGTTGTTATTGCGAACATTTTAATTTTTTTCCTTACTTAATAATACCTAATAATTCATTGATTATTGGCGAAAATTACTATTTTCGAAAAACGCGAAAAACTGCGAAAAACTGGCGTTACTGCAAAATATAGTACACTATATTGAAATACTAGTCATTTTGGACTAAATTATCGTTTTATTTAATGAAAAAACTGATTCTAAAACCGCCCGATGACATAATATGTTGCCCCGTGCAACCTGCGGGTCAGCCCTGATCAGACTGATCATGTGAACAGAACCATTACAGAACATCCTATCAGATGCACAGGCCAAGCGCCAAACTTCCTGCAGATGTTTAGAATAGTATGCAAATAGTATCGTTCTCCTGATAAGATGACTAAAATGTAGTCGAGAAAGGGAGTGTTGAAATCCTAAGCGAGGAATGTACACATTATTGCCATGGTTTGTTAGCCCGTCCAACATCTAGAATGGGACAAACTGTAATGACAAGTACTAAGTAGACCGGTAATTTCTATGACTAGGAAAACGCTCTGTGAAACGCGTTGATGAGCGAGCATGGATACGCGCAACACCTCGAACCGAAATTCTGCGTCTATCAAAAATCACAGACTTGTTTAAAAATCTCCAAATATCACTCAAATATTAGTCCCAATTGATCGATCGAACCTTTATAATTGAACTACGTTCCCAATAAATATTCAAAAATCACAGAATCTCTTTCAAAAAATATACCTGGGACCACTCATATGATATTAGTGTGTGTACACAATATCAGATCGATCTGTTGAACGGTAATTCTTAGTTTCATATGCGTTTAAAAGTTTTTGCTCAACTACCTTGGATTGGAACTGAAGAGTCAAAGTAGCCGTGATCAACATTTTCGAGAAATTTGACAGCCAACACGCAAAATGTCCGTAAAATGTCAATTACTTTTGGATTTAAACACAGAATAGTCTGAAAGTAGTCTAAAATACAGATAATGTTGCTCCCAATGACCATGCAAAGTTTTAAGTTGATCGGTCATACGGTTCTAGTTTAAATTTCAAAATCACCGGAAAAATGGTTTCAAATTTGAACCAATGGGAGGATTTGGCTGAAACTTTTTATGATTGGGTACAATATTGGTTGCAATGATTTTGCTAAATTTCAAATTGTTTGGACTAACCAATCAAAAGATAATTTTTCTAAAATTTGAACCAATCACAGGATTCCGTTCAAAAACGATCCCAGAGACCGCATAGATTACGTTAGT
>OW203763.1:47703043-47734856 GCA_934045905.1 Leuctra nigra
TCGGCACATATCGTCGTACACTCGATATGTACACTGTACACTCGATATGTACACTGTACACTCGTGACATGTATCGATGCATGATGTCTCTTCTACATGTTGTTCTAATGGAATCAAGATTTCGTCTCTCCCCCCCCCCCCCCCCCCCCCCCACCCCCATAGCATATTTCTTAGTACCCCCCCCCCCTACTTTTTTCTTTGCCTATTCCGTAAAATCTTTATATCTTTTTGTATTGATTTTTTATACTATATGACGCTATTTCAATTACTGTAAATCCCAGTTAAGTACGTACTGTGGATTTTTATAGTATAAGTAAATAATAGTGTAAAATATTATAACCTCAGGTGCGATTTGGGTATGAGGGAGGGCCCGGCCCCACAACAATAGCAGGCCCAGACAAATTCTGAATAGGCTATATCACAATAGAATTTAATGCATTTTAACGCGATTTAAACACAACTTTTGGTCGATTTGATAATCTAAATGCTATAAATTACTATTAATTTCATTACTATCGATTATCGATAGTTTGCTTTTTATGGTATTCATTCGATCCAAATTTTCGCCCCCCCCCCCCCCCCCCCCCCCCCCCCCCCACCCAACATCGAAGTTCGCCAGCTGATGAGAACTGAACAGGTGTATTGTGTCAAATAAAAAGAGTTCGAGAATGCTGTGAAGCTTCCGAATTTCCTTCAAGACTTGATGAAATAATAATGAGAAGCATGTCCAGTAACTAGTGCAATCACTAATCAGTATTGAAACTTACCAAGCCGCCTCCTCTGCATTGCCGGGTGTAGGAGTTCTCTTGGCAGTCTGCGACTCACTGAACCTGGAATAGTAATCAGTTATTAGAAACATATACAATATTAAATCAATTCAAATGGCTATACACCAGGTAAAATACGCGAACAATGGGTTCTACCAGTCTCATGCTCAAAAGAATGTCTAGATTTATCGACGCAAGTGCTCGGAGTCTACTGGATTCCTTCCATTAGATTATTAGCACGCGGCTTGTGGTGTTGAGGACTGACATCCGCAAATATCTACTTGCGGACGTAACTTTATGAGGCAGAATTGGCGAGGAAAATAGCCGCACCGTTTGCAACAAGGCGACGGATGAATGATGACGATGACGATGACGATGACGATGACGATGACGATGACGATGACGATGACGATGTGACAGCAGTGACGTAGTAGTAGGGAACCTTCCCGAGATTTGCCGCTCGACTGAGGAAAACCAAGTGAGTCAGGAAGGACGGCCGAGGGAATCGAACCCATTACCTCCGAGTTCAAGCGACTAGGTTATCAGCGCCATTCGCACGAACTCATGTTCCAGTGTGAGATTTCTCTCCTGATGAAACTCGCGGCTGCACGCTTTGTTCGGAGATGTGGCTGAGAATTGCAATCTATTCGCCCTGCGGTCTGTCTACTTTGCATAAGTCCACTCGATACTCCACACAAATTATACACAAGTAGCAGACAATTAGAGATTTCAGATATCCATAATTATGAAACCTGCAGGAATAAAGATAATTTTCAAATTATGAAACACAATGCATCTATCTCCGATGAGATGTGGTATGGGACAAAATTATACAATAGGCTACCGGAATGCATCAACTCAATAGCCGGTGAGCAAATAAATGGTTTTTAATAATAAAGGGGCTCTATTCACGGGAAGTACAGTGTATGTGACGAACATGTGTGTAGTTTTTGATTAATAGGTTTAATAAATTTTCTGACAAACATGCTTGGATTTGGTGAGCTTTTATTGGCATACGTAACATGACATGCGTGATATTGTGTACTGCATTGTATTGTTTTTATTTATTGTATTTTGTTATTTGATGAGTTGATACATTGAAGTTAAAACATTTAGATGCTGATTTAGATGATGCCCACAAATGTTCTTTGTAAGGACATTTCAATCTTTATTTAAGTTTAAATATTTTATAAAAATCTTTATTTATTTAATCCTGAATCCTGATCATTCACTAAAGTAAGATTCCAATTATTATAAATCAGACAAGTACTTCTGTGGTTGGCATAAGAGCCGCGCTAGCTTGCGAAGATTAAAAATCAGTTGGTCAAAGCAGTGTAGTTCCACAATTGCGGGATATCATCTGTATCCCTGGTGGCAGTTTACCTCAGTCACACATGGAAATATCTTTGACATCAACACTTGAAAATAATACGGATAGACATTCGGGATCGTCGGGATGCACGCTTCAATTTAACTGATAAGAAATATCTATTGAAATAGATTGCTAAAACATGGATGTATTTTAACAAATGAATTGCTGTCCCATTTATTCCCACTGCTCCATTAATGGAACGGTAAATTAAATATTTTTTATTTATTATTTGAATGAATATATTTCTGAATACAAGTATCTAATATACTTGGTAAGGTATCCCTTCAACATAATCAAATATCAAATATAATCAAATGCTGTAATCAAATATTTAATTTCGTCCCTCAATGACATAAAGGAGATAAGTTGCATTTCCTGATGACATGTCCCACATATGCATATTAAAATATTCAAGACAGTACAAGTCTAATGCCCGTTTTACATAAAGCGCGTTTCGCGTTTTGCGTTTCGCCTTTTTTGTTTTTTTATAACGCCTAGAAGAGGCCGTCGAAAACAGAATGTTGATAACCATTTATTATTCTTGTTATTAATAATTTGGGTGTTATTAGATATGATTAGATGGAATAATATGCACAGGTAAGAAATTATTAACATTATAGTCTTATTTTGCAGTTATTTTATAGTTTATTTTATAGTTTACGTATAGTAACGTCATTTTCGCCACGCGCGGTACTGAAAATACCTCCTGACAATCGAGATAAGATGGCTTAAAAATAAAACGCGTGCGCCGCAATTTTCGGTGGTTTTGATGGGTTAATAAAAAAAGCGAAACGCAAAACGCGAAACGCGCTTTATGTAAAACGAAGACTTATATATCCCAGGGCGCGTAGCATTCACAAAGATAGAAGAATTCCTATACTGAAGAACTCCTTCTATATAGTGTCCCTGTCCATGAATTTCCTAGTTTTTAATGTTTTCATAGTAACATTTATATATGTAATGTGCTGAATATGCCTAGGTATTATGATTTCCCTGACTTTGAACACTACAATTTTAATTGTTTTCTACAAATAAACACAAACAAAGTCCAGAGTGTTATACTGTATCGCCATCTGTTCCATGAGTTAATTTCAATTCACGTGGAATGACCCATATTGAAGTTATTGAAACAACAAATAAGAGTATACCTAGTAAATTTTAAATACAATTTTTAGTCCCAATAAAGTTGACGTAAGGTATAAAACAGCTCCATTTATCACCCAAGAAATTTTGGGCACGAACAATATTTTACTTCTATGGTCTACTGAAGAATTTGCTACCAAACAAATTTGCATAATGTTTAATCGTTTCAATGGTTCAAAAGTTGTGACGATTTACGAAATATAATCAAAATATACCACAGGGTGCAGCAAATGTATTGACTATATTGTCACTCATACTTGCCACAATTCGTAACATATTCAATGTGTGTGTCCAGTTATTCTATTCCTCAGTACTATAAATACAATTTCAGTTGAAGTAAACAAAGCAGCAAACATTATTCACTGTTTTCATTGGAGTGCCACGTTTTGGATGGATACGTGGCTTTGATTGGCTGCAATGAACACACGTTGACAAACAAACAGTCGTGATTGAACACGCAGAGATTATGACAGACCAATTGGTTCAATGTACAACCAAGGACAAACAATATCGCGGTTACGCGATTCTGTGTCGGTATACCGTATAGGTATATGACCTGAGAGAATTGGAACATTAGTCTACGAGCCTATGACTTTTAGTTAATAAGAGCCAAACAAAACAATTTATTTTCGTACTCAATATACAAAAACAAAAACTTGTATATAGACTGCCAAGCACTTTTCCCCCTAAAAGGATTGCGATCTAAAAGAAGGTCCCAGCAATAATATATTGTTGAAACATTTTCGCACTTAAAATTCGTGAAATCATTTCGCCCAGTTACTGCCGCCAAGCACGACATTATAAACCAAACATTGTGCCCAAATTTAAGTTTGAGAAAATCTCTATGTGAACCATCATAGTATAAACTTTAAAACAATTATAATCATTTAAAACGAAAAATAGAAAGTATTCAAATTTTAAAAACGTTAACAAAATAAATTTTTTTTTTTTTTTTTACATAACTTAAAATACAAATAAAAAAAAATTAAATTAAATTTTAAAAAAAATTAAAAGTAAAAAAAATAAAAATAAAGCTTTAAATGGTTAAAAATTTAAAAATTTAAATGGTAATAAAATGCTGTGACAATGCTGTGTTGGTAGATGAAGGGGAAGAGCGGAACGCTTAATATTGATAATTTTTCCACTTCCGGTTTGAAAATTTTGTTTTTTCTTGAAGTGGAGTGTCTAGCAATACATTGTCTTTAATGTTGCCAAATTTCAAAACTCTCGATGGACCCGTTCGACTTTTTAAAAAATTTAAAATTTAAAATTAGAATAACTTCACTTCCGGTCAAAATTTTCCCGATTTTCTTTCAAAAGTAGGCGTGATAAGGGGGACTCTATGTGTCTACCAAATTTCAACTCTCTAGACCAAACCATGCAATCTGTAGAAAAGGGCAAGCAAATCGACCGTGGGCAGCTAGTACTAACTAACTAACATGAAAGTCAATTCTTGCATGTTTGAGGCCCAAAATTCACCCCGAAGGGAAGCTCGCAGCACTTTGATTTTTGGTTAGGTGTTGTCAGGTGGTTAATAATACCCGATAACTATGGTTTTTAACTTTCATTTCTCACTGCATGGATGCCATGCGACACCTCGTTTCGACCACTTAAGCCGTTGCGGTATAAGTCTGTGGTGGTAGCTCGCACGTTGTATTAGAGCGGTGCTTGGCAGCGTCGAGCTAGCGCCCGACTAGATCCAGGATTAATACATGGATTGTCTAGAAGCATAAACTGAGCAAAACGCAGCATCTGGCAAAAATAAAGTAGAATATAATCCTCGTCCATTCAAATGAGTGTAAATGATTCCTTCACATACATCTTCCAAGGAAAAAACGAGCTTTCGATCTGGATTTGATTTCATCAACTTATTGTTGCGGCAAGTTTCTCGCACTCCATACATGGCTTACGGGAGCAGGCGAGACCGGCGAGACGAGGTCCGAGCTCTAGGAAGCCAGGTAAACCCATCATTCATCAACACTGACTCGTCGACGGCAATTCCATTCAACTAACACAAGAGAAATGGAACCAAAATGACGCCGCTTTTTCAAAGGATTCGCAGCAATTATGGTCCGGGAATGAAGTGATTTCAACTCAGCCTTTTTTGTTTGGGGCTTAACGTCGCACTGTTCTGCAGCGAGGCTAATGGCGACGTTGCAAACCAAATAAATCTGGTTCTTCTTTTCTAGTTTAACTGAATTATAATTTGCCACCTAGAATGATATCAAATAACTTGGGGCAAAGTCAATTTATTTTCACAGAATCCTTGGCTCGTCCTTCAAATAAATAATACAGGATTGTCACTCCTATAGGTCCTGCTCCTATAGGTCCCGCTCCTATAGGTCCCGCTCCTATAGGTCCCGCTCCTATAGGTCCCGCTCCTATAGGTCCTGCTCCTATAGGTCCTGCTCCTATAGGTCCTGCTCCTATAGGTCCCGCTCCTATAGGTCCCGCTCCTATAGGTCCCGCTCCTATAGGTCCCGCTCCTATAGGTCCTGCTCCTATAGGTCCTGCTCCTATAGGTCCCGCTCCTATAGGTCCTGCTCCTATAGGTCCCGCTCCTATAGGTCCTGCTCAAGGTCTAGTAGAATTGACCTTCCTTGGGTCCTGCTCCTATAGGTATACGCCAAAAGTAGGCAAAATGCTTAGAAAAGTATAGGCGTAATTTTTAAGCGGGTCTATGGAGTGCGTGAACCTCCAAAAATAGATGTAGATACGTAAATTGGATTTTAAGCACATGTTATGTGTTTTCACACTAACAAAAAATTATACGTATTACGTATACGGGGTGTGCAGATTTACGTAGCATAGGTACTTGAAAGTATTGTTTGTTAAATCTGTACCCAAGAATAAATTTGTGTCAAGTCCAATCACATGAATCTATGTATTTTTTTTTTTTGTAAAAAAAAATGTATGGTGACAAAGATCCCGGAGCAAATGTTCTATTTACATTTTGAACTTATTCAATCAAGGGAATATTTGAAGTTTTATTACATTATTGAAACAAATTAAAAAAGTACGCTCCACATATAAAAGAACTTCCTTAATATGGAAAAATGAGTATGCAATTAGCTTGTTGCTGAAACCGACTAAAAAGATGCCGTCAAACAGGGTGAGACGAAGTCAGTATAACGATGCCGTCAAACAGGGTGAGACAAAGTGAGTATAACGATGCCGTCAAACAGGGTGAGACGAAGTGAGTATAACGATGCCGTCAAACAGGGTGAGACGAAGTGAGTATAACGATGCCGTCAAACAGGGTGAGACGAAGTGAGTATAACGATGCCGTCAAACAGGGTGAGACGAAGTGAGTATAACGATGGGCTCGGGTGAGTACAATCGCTGGTACAATACAATTATGTGGAAAATATGAGGACGTTCAAAAAGGGATTTAGGTACCAAATGTTATGAAATAACCCTGCCAAATGTTGATATGCAATACTATAGGTGCTATTAGACATCATTTTAAAATCGCTTTGCACATCAGCAAAATAATGAAATCTACTGAGCCAGTGGTACTGACAGCTACGGTGACTTGTGTTGGGTCCCATGGTTGGGTCCCTGGTTTGGTCCCTGGTTGGGTCCCTGGGGGCTGATTCCTGAAAAAAGTGAGAGTGAATATGAGAAAAAAAATAATGAGAAAATCGGTATCAGCCAATAGAATCTAAGCCTTCTGGATTCTTATTGGTTGATTACAATTTTCCAATTGTTTTTTTCTCATACTCACTCTCACTTTTTTCGGGAATAGGGGTCCTGGTTGAGTCACTGGTTGGGTCCATGGTTGGGTCTCTGGTTGGGTCCCTGCGGTTGGGTCCCTGGTTGGGTCACGCCTGCATAAATTGCATTTTAAAACTGATTTTAAAATACAAACACTTGTGGAAAATATAGAGACAAAATCTAATTAAATAATATTTAAAAAATTGTGGTTACGAAATGTTGTTACAAATAACATGTCAAAAATTGATGTTAATACATTTATGTAATTTTGAAATAAAACAATGAAATTGAATTCGGATAGGGAAATGGGGATAGGAAATTGTCTAAAAAACAATGCTAAAAAATCAAGTTTTCTTAATTGTCTGATTATTTGAAAGGATGATAGAGTTATGATCCTGGAAATAAATCGACTTAGACCCCTTTTTCATGACTCTATTTTAAGGCAGCGAAATGAATTTTTGGATGTTACCTACGGCAATTTCCTTTTCGCATGATATTAGCATGTTTTCATTTTATGATGTGAATAGAAAACGTAATGTTCGTACAAAAAAATCTGTATTCTGTATTGTAGAATTTGGTATTCTGCAGAATACACATTGGCAAACGGGTTTAACTCTTCTTTTTGCACAAATAATCACTGACATCTTGCTGGCATCAATCTACAATTCCAACTAATAAGAGTGACCCATATCGCTAGAAAAGGTCAGGTATGATCTAGGATGAAATTATCACCGAGGCTATTGTGCAAAACTCTTCGTTGCTATTCGCTCAAGTAATATCATAGCAATTATTTTGACATTCCAAGTTCGTTATTTTGGCTTGATGTTTTCGCCAAGGGTCACGAATATGATTCATCACTCTCAATTATTGTAGGTTCTACCACGTTCGCTATTATTTTTTATCTAATCAAGGCTTAGAACTGGAGTCTTTGTTTCTTTTTATCAGCAACAGTTTCCATATGTCAATGTCGATAATTACCTTAATTATTTACATTTCAAATGTTTTGCAGACACCCAGTTCTTGCGATTTATTTCATAATCGTAATGACTTTCGTGATAACAATTTGTGTCTAGTTTTCCGACCTACGAAATAGGACTCTAAATACAATGTTTGTGCCTAAACCTTTGAATATATAATAAGGATATTATATATTCAAAGCCTAAACTATTTAATTGTTCATCTTTGAGTCAGTTTACAAAGATTCTACATTTAGGTTGCGGTCTACTCGAGAAATAGCTACACAAATTATTTTTCACATTTGTAATTCAAGTGTAGAAAGTTGCGAGTAGCCCATGCCGATGAAGGCAAGAGTTTGTTCAAAGTGATGACACCTGTTTCTCAGGCGTGACCTTGACCCAATGTGAGTCACCAAGATCAGCTGCTGGTGGATTGGGTTAGCACAGATTACCGTCATGATTTGTAGGTTAAAAGTGACAATTACCCTCCCTGCACACTAATTGATGCTTCAGCACTTGACATGTTCGAGGTAATAACTTACGCCTCGGCTACACGGTTCACTGCTTCACTCAATGGATTGAGTTTAGAACCCGTTACCCTGTTACAGTGTTTTCAAGTTAGTTTGCTTCAATTTCGCTCGCGTCTACACGGTTATATTCGTTTAACCAAATTGAATGTTCTTTAGATGTTGCGCTAAAATAATAAATATAACACGAAGGGATGTGCGTTGTGAAAAATATAATAAATATAAGTCTAGTGAAACTGAGCAACTTGAAATACCAAAAAGATAATGACATTGCTAATGGGTCTGTCCCAATGGTCTGTCCATAACTTGTGCTCTACTTGCGTGTGGAACGTATTCTACTTCGGTGACGGTGCTTATTTTTTAAAGTTTAGTTTCACTTGATTCACATTACTTCCATGTAAACTTTGATAGTGCGACATGGATTACCAAATTGAATTAAGGACGATTCTATCGCATTCCAAGCCAGAGTGGATAACCCTTATGAACCCTCAAGTAATTTTAAACTGTCATCAATAGATAAGATATAAAATTAATTTCAAACTGCAAGTTCTGACAATTTTTACGCCGTGTAAAATGTTTTGAGTGTGTTGAGTTTTATCTCCTGATTTCTTTCCCTCGCATTGTTCTGCAGCGAGGCTAATGGCGACGGATGAATGATTATGATGATGATTGGGAGATGATGGTGAAGAGACGGTAAGGATGGAAGGTGGTAAGGAGGCGGGCATGGCCTATTAGCAGGGTCTACACAGCACTTACCTGTTGACTGAGGGAAAACCACGCAAAAACCCCAGTCAGGAAGGATGGCCGCGGGAATCGAACCCCGGACCACCGCAATACAAGTTCAGGGCGTTACCATTGAGCCAAACCGTTCCGGACCTTTATCCCTACAAAAAGGGCTTGCTTATTGCATGAGCTGCACTTTGCCAATCAATGATCTAGCATTTCGAAACAGTGGTCTGTAATTCAGATGTAGAAGGCCGGATGTCCATGTCAATGAATCTTGAGCTCAACTCAAAACCATGGTCACCAGTATCTTCACCAATCATATTTATAATGATGACATGACTCATTGTGTAAGATAATGTTGTATCGAATTTCTATCGTAAATGATTTATCATGTTTCCTGTTTTGTACATTTCCTCATATTGCTCAATGAAGATATCAATAATATGCATTTATTCATGGATGCCTCGCCTAGGGTGTAATTCTAGAACAGGCGATGCAATTAGATGGTGACTAAAGAGCAGTACTTGGATTGGATTAGATTAGATTATTAGGGTTTAACGGCGCGTCAACGACGAGGTTATATTGCGCACATTAATGTTTAATTTTAACTTTGTTGATCTAAGTGGAGGACATCGGGAGGGGGTCGACCTAACGGACCCGATCCGGGGGAGTCTGAAACTGGTGGGAAAGCCAGCACAGAATGGGGACAGACCGGGGGGGGGGGGGACTTCGGGCCGGTGGGACCCGATTTCAGGGGGATCACCATCTCGAGGGGGGAGGCCGGCCCAAGAGGCCCGCGAATTTGGGGAGGGCATGGGACTAGGTCGACCCTGGACTGCACTTAGTCTGCAAGGTCTGCAAGGTAGCAGTCCATTGGTGGGGCAGTACTTGGTTTTCCTACACATGAATGTAGGAAATAAAACCTGTACAAAACGGAAATAAACCCCCGGAAAGAAAACCCCCGCGCTGTGATCATTTTCAAATGAGTGACCATATTATCAGATCGCCCACATGTCTCTACCTCAGAGGTAGAAGGCCCGATGTCCTTTTTAATCATTTTTGAGATGACCTAAAAACTAGTAATTCTACTAACTTCCAATAATATTATTTGTAATTGAAACACAAGAAACACAATATTCCGAGCACTCAGATATTTGTCGGGCTATCGGTCAGAGCAACACCAACTGATGCAAATTATGGTCGAAAATATTTCCCTTGAGTAGAATCTCAATCCCAAACACTACATAAGAGTCGGCTGGACTAAAAGGTAAACATTGGTGATAATATTTCCTAAATATCGTTTTAGCTGTTGAGTCATTCAAGTTCCGCCGTCACATTCTCATCCCTTAGCAATGATCAGACATTAAAAAACCTGCAAAATAAAACTTAATTTGCCAAAACTTAGCTGATAAATTATTGCGTGTCTCTGATGATACATTTTAACATCATGCTATTCAAATTGTGTATTGCAACATATTCATCAGACGTTGCACACAAACTGCTTAGAAACATGGCGATTCATTCACCTTCATTCGTTATCAAAATTTACGACAATTATTTCAATTCTTCGTGCACAACTATTGATTTGAAGAATCAATGATTGTATAGAATGCAATTGGAGCTGCGTCATACAATCTTGCATTTATTTACTGTCTCGTCGATAGTTTATTCAACTTCATGAAACAAACAAACGAACGAACGAACGAACGAACGAACAAACAAACGCAACTTTAATATGGGCTATAAACCGTGACACATCGAATTTCCTACTTTATTTGCAATGAATCACTTTTTCCGTAGTTTTGTCAAATATTGTCCATTTTTTAAATTCAAAAAAGGTATGACATTGAATTGGAAGGTAGTATAATAATATGACAAAAACTTACCATTTTGAGCAAAAACATACTAAAAGAATATTTGTAACTAATGAGGTGGTTGAATATCAACCCTTGTCAATTTGCTGTGACAGGTCTGATTGTTCGCCGGGATTGTAGCCGGCCAGCGTGGTAGCATGGTGGGAGAAGGTTCAGTAGGGGTGGAAATTATACCTGGGGTTCAACTTGCCCTGTCGACGACTATACACCCCATCCCCAACCCTACTCATCCCTATCCATACACCCTATCCCTATCCATACACCCTATCCCTACACCCTATCCCTATCCCTATCCCTATCCCAATCCCAATCCCTATCCCTATCCCTACGCCATATCCCTATCCCTATCCCTATCCCAATCCCTATCCCTATCCCTATCCCTATCCCTACGCCCTATCCTTATCCCTATCCATACACCCTATCCCTACACCCTATCTCTATCCCTATCCCAATCCCTATCCTTATCCCTACGCCCTATCCCTATCCCTACACCCTATCCCTACGCCCTATCCCTATCCCTATCCCAATCCCTATCCCTACACCCTATCCCTATCCCTAAGCCCTATCCCTATCCCTATCCCTATCCCTATCCCTATCCCTATCCCTATCCCTATCCCTATCCCTATCCCAATCCCTATCCCTATCCCTACACCCTATCCCTATCCCTACGCCCTATCCCTATCCATATCCCTATCCCTACGCCCTATCCCTATCCATACACCCTATCCCTATCCATACACCCTATCCCTATCCCTACACCCTATCCCTATCCCTACGCCATATCCCTATCCCTACACCCTATCCCTACACCCTATCCCTATGCCCTATCCCTATCCCTACGCCCTATCCCTATCCCTACACCCTATCCCTACGTCCTATCCCTACGCCCTATCCCTACGCCCTATCCCTTTCCCTACACCCTATCCATACGCCCTATCCCTATCCCTACGCCCTATCCCTACGCCCTATCCCTATCCTTACGCCCTATCCCTATCCCTATCCTTACGCCCTATCCCTACGCCCTATTCCTATCTCTATCCCTACACCCTATCCCTATCCCTACGCCCTATCCCTATCCCTACACTTTATCCCTACGCCATATCCCTACGCCCTATCCCTATCCCTACGCCCCATCTCTATCGGGCACTAACAGATTCCTACTTATTCGACTGGCTAAACCGAACGTCCGGCTTTGACCAGCCAAGTCAAATCTCAAACTACGTTACAATATTAATTAGACATCGGAAGAGAACAGAACCCTGGGTTTACATAATTAATTGCATTTTTCTCTAGGGTTATAAAGCACGTAAATACTCACAGCGCGCGGGTCTATTTTGAATTTTCCTCAAAAACAAACGCAATAATATCAGATAAGTACTAAGCTGGTATGAGCGTAATTTCACAATGTTTCCGGCCCCCGGCTCGTAAACGTCTTTGTTACCCATTGTTACCAGGTACTGTTACCCTATTGTTACCAGGTACTGTTACCCTATTGTTACCAGGTACTGTTACCCTATTGTTACCAGGTACTGTTACCCTATTGTTACCAGGTACTGTTACCCTATTATTACCAGGTACTGTTACCCTATTGTTACCAGGTACTGTTACCCTATTGTTACCAGGTACTGTTACCCTATTGTTACCAGGTACTGTTACCCTATTGTTACCAGGTACTGTTACCCTATTGTTACCAGGTACTGTTACCCTATTGTTACCAGGTACTGTTACCCTATTGTTACCAGGTACTGTTACCCTATTGTTACCAGGTACTGTTACCCTATTGTTACCAGGTACTGTTTCCCTATTGTTACCAGGTACTGTTACCCTATTGTTACCAGGTACTGTTACCCTATTGTTACCAGGTACTGTTACCCTATTGTCACGCTATAGTTACCCTACCAGATATAGTTCAATCATGGTGGGTTACAATGGAAGGAAGGAATTCAACTTTTCGACGAGTGCTTTGCAGGAAACATAGCAATGGGATCACAACAAACCACAATCACACTAGTCATTACTTGGTTAGATTAGATTAGATTAATGTTGTTTTGGTGATTAGCTTATAGAGTCATTCCTAACTCAAGGCACTCGACTGTAGGAGAAAATTGAGAATTATGTTCCAGAAGTGGAGGCCTCTGATATGGTTGATTGTATATTAATTGCCTTTTTCATTTTTGCTTCGTGCCTTTAAATAGACGTTGGTTAATGCAACAAAATCGCGCAAACCTATGCTCAATCGGGAAATATTGGAGATTAACATGTGAACAAATTAAAACAAATTTTAATAGCATGTTTTCATGGATCTTTGTTCTTTGGACCATTTTTAAAAAAAATGTTAGCCAAGAAGAGAAATTAGCCAATTTACCAAAAGTCAATCGATCACGGTGAAAACAATTTACGACTTTTCCGACCATCGATATTGTGTAGATATCTGTTACTTTTTCCATATTTTATTAGAGGGTACCGTATCAAGTGACAGTCGACACAGAAAGTTCGGGATTCAAATTTTAGGTAGCACATTAGGTTCTTAATTCGAATAATACATACCTATAATTCCAAAAACCAAGTAATTGATAAAAATATATACAAAAATTAAATAGCCACTTTGTACAGAAATGATAATAATTCCTGTGATTATTCCCAAAGGCACATTAAAATGCGCCAAATGGCGGGAAATTCCATTGAGGTGATCCCACGGGCTCCAGAGCCCTGCATGGCAGTGCACGTAGTAGATCGATAGCACAGATCATGCGCTCTCTCCCAACCCTTTAGTCCCGAGCATGGACCGAGCATGGACCGACTTTAATACATTATTCGAATACAATCAAATTCACTCAGTTCATATACCGGTTGGCGAAAAAAAATGTTCAATGGGCGAGTCATCGCTGTGACGAAACTACTGCATACCGAGCTGAACATTTTACATACATAAAACATAAGGGTTTGTTGTATGAAAGTTTCAACAAATTACTTTTGTAGGGAAACTTACAGCTGTTCGAATTTGGTTGTCGTAAAATCGATTATACGGAGCTCAAAAAGCGCGCGTTGAGAAAACGTCCGATGGCATAATCAAAACGACGTATGGTATCAAGCTGACAATGTCAAATTTCATTATAAATATATTGCTATCAATTAAGAGGCAAACGGAAGCGAACGGGAATCGCACGGTTCGTCATAGCGGTTTTTAGAAATTGTGTCTTCTCACTCAATAATTTTAAAAAATCAGATAGTAACGACCCATTACAGCCTAATAGACTAAATAATGCCGCAAACTGGAGTTCATTATGACCTCAGGTACGACCTCAAAGTGTTAAATACGATTATTTTCGATTATTTTATTAAAAATATCGTATTTAACACTTTGAGGTCGCACCTGAGGTCATAATGAACTCCAGTTTGCGGCATTATTTAGTCTATTAGGCTGTTATGGGTCGTTAATATCTGATTTTTTAAAATTATTGAGTGGGAAGACACAATTTCAAAAAAACGCTATGACGAACCGTGCGATTTCCGTTCGCTTCCGTTTGCCTCTTAAGTACAAATTAAAAATTTCGATACACTTGGATCAATGGAATGAAAGTTATGGTATCTTTATACAGGAGAATATTTCTCAAGTTTTCTTACACGATAATTTCAAAGAGTGTTAAATTATCTTGCTAGCTATAGATAATTATCTATCTTGTTATTTTTAAGCTAAACTTCAAGATTCCATCACTTTCGTTCGATTTATTCAAATAGATTTAAATTTTTACACAATTGATCGTCATCTATTTTGAATAAAATTTGAAACTTTCAGCTTGATATCGTAAGTCGTTATGAAGAAACAGCGTCCCGAGTAATTCCACTCAAAAACAGCAAATAGATTTTCATGTACGACTCCGATTTTGTTCATAATTAGTATATGTTAGAAAGCCGAAAGAAACTCGTGGCTCTTTCAGCGTTTTTCCATATTTTGAACGCGTGTCCGAGAACGGACACCGAACGAACGGAGAACGGGCCTCTCAAAAAGCCATTTTTAGGTGGACCTCGCCTTTTTATAACCGTTTGCTGGAGACTTTTTTATTTTTTATTAAATGAAGATCTTAAACGAAATAATTTGATTATAATTTTATGTGGGTACACAAATTTAAAAAAGTCGGGGGATGCCCAAATGTGTCCTTAAAGCGCCCTCCCCCCCCCCCCCCCCCCCCTAAAAAGTATTTTTTTTATATTTAAAAAAAAATATATATATAGTGTATCCTAATTGTAGGTACCTATTTTAAACATTATTGCAAATTAGTATAGTGGTAACTTTTACGGTGTGAAAGTTATGCGGTAGGTTTTTGCATTATATTTCAATAAGAACACTCACCAAATGATAAAACGGTATTTGAAAGAATTCGATTGGCAGAAAAAAATGTGATAGCATCACCCGATGAAGTTTATTATAACTCGTCATTTAACTATAGTAGGTAGGTGAGCTCTAATTTCATTGATAATAACCAGGATTGATTGTCAGGGAAACTGACCAGCAGCCAATCCGTTTCGATCAAGTACCTTTTTATGATTTGTTGGGTGTAGGTATGTACCTACCTACATAATAGTAGATCATGAGCCAGCCGAAAGAGACCCTATACCCACCCTACCCCGGAAGGTTTAAAAACGGTTTTGGTGCCTCCAAATTACGTACACTCAACAAATGATAAAACGGTATTTGATAGAAAATGATTGGCTGAAAAAATGTGATGGCATCATCCGATCAAGTCTATGCTAACTCGTTATCTACCACTAGTATCACTAGCTCTAATTTCATTGATAATAACAAGGATTGAATGTCAAGGAACCTGACCAGCAGCCAATCCCTTTCGTTCAAATACAGTTTTATGATTTGTTGGGTGTTCATTATGTACACTTTGACTGTTTGGCATCCGTGCGTTGGTGGAACAACCCCCCCCCCCCCCCCCCACCCCTATGTTTGAAAGTTTCAAACATCAAACCTGAGTGTGTTGTTTACTACATTATGCGCCAATTTCATCCCGATGTGTCAAGTAGAACTTCGTCACAGCGATGTCTCGCCCATTATGCGTTATGTATTGCTTATGCGCGTAATCACGTTTAGAAAGTGGAGAAATGAAAATATAGAATTGCAACTAACTCAAAAGAATGTGTTTTCTTGATTTTGAATGCACTAGGCATTGAATGTGTCAATTGAATGAATTGAGTGTATTGAATGCATTGAATGTACAATGTACTGGTAATGAATGCAAGCCGTGTAAAACCTGAGGTACAAACATTGCTAAGGTAAATAGATGGAGAATCTCATTGAGCAGACGCAGTTCATGTTTTTATAAGTGTTACCTAAAGGCTAAAAGTTCGTTCAACATGACTAGAAAATTAAATAAAAATTAGTTATACAACTCCACCGTGTAATTCAAAGCAGTTCCTTTCAGCAACTTTAGAAAGTGTTGATTGTTGTAAACAGTGCGTCATGAAACCTCTAGATCGTGTTGCTTGTTGTAAACAGTGCGTCATGAATCCTCTAGATCGTGTTGCTTGTTGTAAACAGTGCGTCATGAATCCTCTAGATCGTGTTGATGTTGTAAACAGTGCGTCATGATACCTCTATATCGTGTTGCTTGTTGTAAAGAGTGCGTCATGAATCCTCTAGAACGTGCAGCTTGTTGAAAACAGTGCGTCATGAATCCTCTAGAACGTGCAGCTTGTTGTAAAGAGTGCGTCATGAATCCTCTAGAACGTGCAGCTTGTTGTAAAGAGTGCATCATGAATCCTCTAGAACGTGCAGCTTGTTGAAAACAGTGCGTCATGAATCCTCTAGAACGTGCAGCTTGTTGTAAACAGTGCGTCATGAATCCTCTATATCGTGTTGCTTGTTGTCAAGAGTGCGTCATGAATCCTCTTGAACGTGCAGATTGTTGTAAAGAGTGCGTCATGAATCCTCTAGAACGTGCAGCTTGTTGTAAAGAGTGCGTCATGAATCCCCTACATCGTGTTGCTTGTTGTAAAGAGTGCGTCATGAATCCTCTAGAACGTGCAGCTTGTTGTAAAGAGTGCATCATGAATCCTCTAGAACGTGCAGCTTGTTGTAAACAGTGCGTCATGAATCCTCTATATCGTGTTGCTTGTTGTCAAGAGTGCGTCATGAATCCTCTTGAACGTGCAGATTGTTGTAAAGAGTGCGTCATGAATCCTCTAGAACGTGCAGCTTGTTGTAAAGAGTGCGTCATGAATCCCCTACATCGTGTTGCTTGTTGTAAAGAGTGCGTCATGAATCCTCTAGAACGTGCAGCTTGTTGAAAACAGTGCGTCATGAATTCTCTAGAACGTGCAGCTTGTTGTAAACAGTGCGTCATGAATCCTCTATATCGTGTTGCTTGTTGTCAAGAGTGCGTCATGAATCTTCTAGAACGTGCAGCTTGTTGTAAAGAGTGCGTCATGAATCCTCTAGAACGTGCAGATTGTTGTCAAGAGTGCGTCATGAATCCTCTAGAACGTGCAGATTGTTGTCAAGAGTGCGTCATGAATCCTCTAGAACGTGCAGCTTGTTGTAAAGAGTGCGTCATGAATCCTCTAGAACGTGCAGCTTGTTGTAAAGAGTGCGTCATGAATCCTCTAGAACGTGCAGCTTGTTGTAAAGAGTGCGTCATGAATCCTCTAGAACGTGCAGCTTGTTATAAAGAGTGCGTCATGAATCCTCTAGAACGTGCAGCTTGTTGTAAAGAGTGCGTCATGAATCCTCTAGAACGGGCAGCTTGTTGTAAAGAGTGCGTCAGGAATCTTCTAGAACGTGCAGCTTGTTGTAAAGAGTGCGTCATGAATCCTCTAGAACGTGCAGCTTGTTGTAAAGAGTGCGTCATGAATCCTCTAGAACGTGCAGCTTGTTGTAAAGAGTGCGTCATGAATCCTCTAGAACGTGCAGCTTGTTGTAAAGAGTGCGTCATGAATCCTCTAGAACGTGCAGCTTGAGTCAATAGTTCAACATCAACGACTGGGGTCAAACTCATTATTAGTCTATTATTTACTCACTAAACCATGTATCAGATATTATAGAAGTACCTAACTAACACTAGTTTTATATGAAAAGAATTCCATGAAACAATCATAGGATTCTACTTTAGATATACCGCACAATTTCGAGGATAGGCCAAACAACTTTCGCTCGCTAGCTCGATCGCTTGAATGGTGTCACTATAAATAAATGTAAATAGGTTTCGTAAGATTTTTTGAATAATGCTCCGAGGTTAATGTTTGAACTAAAAAAGGACTGATGATAGCTTATCTTTAATCGGAAAAGCACACTTCTCAAGGTCTTTCGTAATAAAAATACTGGCCATTTCAAACATGATGGATAAATGATGATGAATGATTGTTACAAGTTGATTTCTTACCTTCTCAGCACCTTGATTTCATTCTCTAAAGAATCTTCTTTGCCTTTGAGCGCCTTCTTGTCTATGATTTTCACAGCGAACATTTGGCCGGGTCGCTCCCTGCTTTCGGCAAGACGGACCTCAGAAAACGCGCCACTGAAAACAACAAACCCTTTGGATAAAATACCTCACTAATTATTGATTGTTTTTATTATTATTTAATAATACAAAATTACATTTATTGAGCGAGCGTCAACACGGTGACGCTACGGAGTGACCACTTATGGCACTTTCTGTGTGTTTTTTTTGTCTGCACAGCCCAGGTTAAGAGGGCTTGGTAGTGAGCGTGGCCTTGACGAATTTTTTAATCGATTTTTATCAATATCTTTTACCAATGTAATTGTTAACAAAATAAGGCTATGTACGCGTATTCAGAACAGTTCAATGAAAATAATTCCATATAGCTTGTAATGGTTTATTAAATTTACTTTGTCCAACAGATGTTTAGTACCCGAAAATTAATAAAATTATGGTACTAAATCAATATTAAATTATCAATATCTTTTACCAATGTAATTGTTAACAAAATAGGGCTATGTACGCGTATTCAGAACTGTTCAATGAAAATAATATCATCGTTTGGAATAAGTTATTAGTTGTATTTTGTCCAACAGATGTTTAGTACCATAATTTTATTAATTTTCGGGTACTAAACAATAAACATCTGTTGGACAAAGTAAATTTAATAAACCATTACAAGCTATGGAATTATTTTCATTGAACTGTTCTGAATACGCGTACATAGCCTTATTTTGTTAACAATTACATTGGTAAAAGATATTGATAAAAATCGATTAAAAAACTCGTCAAGGCCACGCTCATTACCAAGCCCTCTTAAACCGCACATTCAATCGAACTGAAACTTTGCACACATGCTAACGTAATCTATGCGGTCCCTGGGATCGTTTTTGAACGGGCTCCTGTGATTGGTTCAAGTTTTTAAAAAAATCTTTCGATTGGTTGCTCCGATCAATTTGAAATTTAGCAAAGTCATTGCAACCAACATTGTACCCAATCATACAAAGTTTCAGCCAAATCCTCTCATTGGTTTAAATTTAAAACCATTTTTCATGTGTTTTTTGAAATTTAACTAGAACAGATTGACCGACCAACTTAAAACTTCGCGTGGTCATTGGTACCAACATTTTAGGTATTTTTGCCAATTTTCAGTCTTATCTATAGTTATTTTCAAAAGTTTTTGACCTTTTAGGGACATTTTATTCGATAATTTTGAAATATTTGAAAAATTTATATAGGTACTGAATTATTATCCCTGCCTTCTTTAAGCATCTGCTCCAAGGCCTGTAGAGCAGATAAACAGTCCACATATTACTGTTGAATGAAAGTATTTTTTGAGCTAGCGTATCAAATCGGATGCAGTACGAAGGCCAAATCCTCCAATTGGTTTAAGTATAAATAATATCTTCCGATTGGTCGACAATCAAAATGTTCACATTAAGTTCAAAATTTGCATGGTGATCAAGACCAACTTAATCTTAAATTTTACACATTGTAAGCCCAATCAGTCAAGTATTAATTGTAATTTTACGAGTTTAGTATGGGATGTCACAAGAGATTTCTGGAGAAAGTATGTAGGTAGGTAAGACTGAACGACACAATGGATCTGTTATTCATCCAGAGTAGGTAGGTATACCTATTTATGTGGATATTGAAAAGTTGCTGAGAAAATCGTCTTGTGCCGTGTCGTGTATCGCGACTATGGGAATGTTGCATGTTCTGTGCTCGCTCATCAACGCGTTACACTGAGCGTTTTCCTAGTTACACCTAGAGAGCATTATACCTACGTAACGTACTATCCCACATAGCCAAAGGCTACTAATAAAACGTATCAGCAGGTATGTACTAAAAGGTTAAGTAAATAAAAATAAACCTTGAACTCGTGAGTTATTGAAAAATTTGGCAATTTAATTATCACTATGATAAGTTGACTGAGAGTCTGGGAGCCGTTGCAGTTACTAGATGCAGAGTTGGGTAGTAACTTAACTAAAGTAACTAGTTACTGGTAACTAGTTACTTTTAAGGTAACTTTTGGGTGGTAGGACGTTTTGCCGAAGGACGTTTTGCCGACGGACGTTTTGCCGAAAACTCGTCGACCGCGGACATTTTGCCGACAACCCCGGACATCTTGCCGACAGCATTTCTCGTTTCCGGACATTTTGCCGAAAATTAAATTGTGATATGATATGAATATCACAATGATGATACGATATTTTTGTGATACGAAAATACGAAATTCACGCGATTTGAATGCAAATTTATTACATGAAATGAATAATGAATTAATAATAATAAATATCTGTCTCCCGTTTCCAACATAATGTCGGGTCAACCGGTTTTGTTTTTTAATTAACAAAAATTAAAAAAGTTAATTAAGTAAAATAATTTTAAAAATAAGAAAATTAAATATAAAAATAAATATTAGAAAAATCATGTGGATAGTTAGAAAATTCCGCAGCCAGGCAGGTCAAATCTGGAAGCCGGAATCTGGGGATTTTTTGTAAAATGTAAATTGTAAACAGTTTCAAATAATATATAAAAAATCAATTTTTAGGTACATGATTCATGATTCATTTCATTTAATAAATTTTCATTCAAATCGCAGGGATTTCATATTTTCAAAACATATTTCCACAAATAAATTTTCTATTTTCGGCAAAATATCCGGAAAAGAGAAATGCTGTCGGCAAGATGTCCGAGGATTCCGGCAAAATGTCCTCGGTCGACGAGATTTCGGCAAAATGTCCGTCGGCAAAACGTCCGTCGGCAAGATATCCGTTCACCTAACTTTTGGGGTAACTAGTTACTTTTCATCCTCAGTAACTTTGTGAGTAACTAAGTTACAATTTTACAGGAACTTGTAACTTAATTTTCGTTACTTTAATAGTTACTTTTAGGTGAAATAATTTGACAAAAATATAATATTTTCACAGTCTACAAACTCCCTATCTATCTCTTGAGAGAAAATCATAAACCCAGACAACAAATCACAGAAAATGAAATGTGTGTCCTTCCTTCCCATTGATCTATTTCCTTCCACAAGTCATTAGCAGATAGTTGGGCTGGGGGATGATTGCAGGTGCAGCAGCAAATTTTTCCGAGAATCATACCAATCCAAAGTGAAAACAAGTATGACGTCATTCATTACTAGCCAATAAGGGTCGTTTTTACATAAAATGTACCTATACCCAATCAGATGCAGTCTTTCACAAATCAAAGCGATTGCCATATGGATGGACCATTTAAAGAAGTGAAGAGAACGAGGTGCATGCAATAAATTTACCAGTTACCGCGAGTGCAATTTAAATTTATTTTTTTGACTGTGAGCACGATGACTGTGAGTAAATACAAATAATAAAATTGCTTTGCTCGCCTATTAGACGAACAAGTTAAACCCTCGGCGGAGTTCAATCACGTTTGTTTTTTGTCGAAAAAATATCCGAAAAGTAACTTTAAAGTAACTTAAAAGTAACTCAGTTACTTTTCAAATCAAGTAACTTACCAAGTAACTTAGTTCCTTTTGAGATCAGGTAACTTACAGAGTAACTAGTTCCTTTTTACAAGTAACTTACCCAACTCTGACTAGATGTCGGTTCTTCGGTGGAAGCTCCATTTGTTGTTTGTGGTTTTGGCCCTAAAAACGGCCGTGGCAAACGGCCCTTTTTAGGGCCAAAACCACAAACAACAAATGGAGCTTCCACCGAAGAACCGACATCTAGTATCACTATGATGTTCCTAAAAATACCATAATTCTACCGATGAGGAAGATCTGTTTATATTACCAACATCAAAGAAGAATACCTATGTAGGGGAGACTGGGGTGCAGTCGGCCAAATTTTACGAATTATTTTATTGTGATTGCAATAATAATGAAGGGGGACTGTTTTTTAAAAATATGAATGTATCCTCAAGCTTTCTGGAACACAAAATAGTTTTCATTATCAATGTCTTGTCAAGTTTGAGTAGGTATATATAAAAACAATATAACTATGTTCCAAAAGTGGCCCACTATGGCCCAGTAGTAGTGGGTACAGTGGGCCAGGGTATGGGTTAGCTACTGTGAAACACACTATAGTTTTTAAAGATTACAAAATAATGGACTTAGAGGTTGAAATGATACAAAATAGTCCTCTTCTCAGTCAGTCCTACCTACCTATGCTTTTCTCTTTCTGTTGCGAGCCATATTTCTCTGCTAAAATAGTAACCACATTAATTATACTTGATTTGATGTAATTACGACCGACAGGTAGCATTTAATAACATAATTAAATTTGGGATGATAACGCATATGGCCCAACCCCAAAAGAAGTGGCCCACTGTAGGGTCAGCGTGAAAAGAAGCCGGTCAAACCCCATGTTGGTATGGGAAACCGGTATAGGAACTATTGGAAGTGGGCTACCCGACTCCACGCTGTGTTTTATTGCAATAATAGACTGATTTTACCATTTGGGTAGTTTGTGAACCACGTGAATGATTCTGGAGTACGTAGTAAAACACAATAAAAATTCAATACCCATCAACTACCCCATCCAGAAAATTGTACCAGAAAAAAACACTCCGTGTAAAAGAGGCAGCCAAGTCTCTTTACTTTAAAAAAATTCAACTCCGAAAAGGAGTGATATCAAAAAAGGAGCCAAGTCAATGACATTTCCAAATATTTAATCGTATTTTTGAAATAATATAAACACCGAGAAATACTTTACAAAAGGACTTGGCGCATCGTTTTTTTAAAGACATCATTCTATCCTAAAAGTGGACAGAAATTTACAAGAAGGTACATTTTCCTCTTTCTATTAGAGCCAGAATCTATGAATATCAATATCAATTTTATTAGTAATGGCTATTTTATAGTTTTGTCAATAGCGATAGAAGAAAGATTTCATGCTTTAATAGATAAGTAATATAAGGGTGGAAGAATTAAATAACAATTGGAAGTGGGCTCATACATGTTCTTGCAGTACTGTTAATATGGTGATATTAGAAGGGTATATTTCATAATTTGATCTTGACTGAAGGAAATCATGAAAGTTGTCAAATATTACGAACTATCTATGGAACACTATTATATACTTTTGAAGTGTCAAGTGTATAAAGTTAAATTTTTTAATAGAAATACAATGTGACTGTGTACTATGTGAAATGTATTGTTATAAAATGTGGATTAATAGAAATTTATTTCATGATAAGAAGGTATAACGCATGAGACTTAATTATGTTGACCACGAAACATTACGAAGATAACTATTGTGTATTTATAGAAAACATAGGCAACAAGTTTTTATAGCGTACACCTTAAAGTAGAAAATATTTTACAGTAGGTATGTACCCATAAAAAAACACTTCGTGTAAAAAAAAACAGCCAAGTCTCTTCAACTAAAAAACAAATATGAAATCTAAAAATTCTGCACTGAAAAGTAGTGATATCAAAAAATGAGCCAAGTCAAAACTTTTTTTGAAAATCAAAAAATACTTGGCGCATCGTGTACTTTATAAATAGTTAAAAAGTATAGGCCACAGATGAAGTTTACATCAAATATACATATACATATAGTATACCTATAATGCCCTAAAAAAACGATGCGCCAAGTATTTTTTGATTTTCAAAAAAAGTTTTGACTTGGCTCATTTTTTGATATCACTACTTTTCAGTGCAGAATTTTTAGATTTCATATTTGTTTTTTAGTTGAAGAGACTTGGCTGTTTTTTTTACACGAAGTGTTTTTTTATGGGGATATCACTCTTTTTTTAAGTTTATTCTTACAACTTGTGACACATATCGAATGAACTTACTACATCCTCTAAAAAAAATCACACTTAACAATTTGGTTACTACTAATGAAAAACTCCGTATGGTCCTAAATATTTGCTTTAAATGATCTTACATGAAGAATAGTAAAGGTTTCATTCCAATCGGTCAACCCAGTTCCGAGATACGGCAACACTTCGGTTTTCTAAATGGCTGCTGAACTTACTGCATTGCCACAAAGAATTTATATCTATAATTTAGCTTTCTGAATATTGGTTATTGTAAAGGAGGGAGTTATATATAATAATATATAAATTTGAATGACGTCATTTCCGGTCTCATAAATTGGAAAATTCTAGTTTGATTGTTCCTATTCCAAAGAGATGGCCTTCCGAATCGTTTGGCGCTAGTTTCATACCGATATGTCTAACAGTTTTCGAGATATGACGTTTCTTCCGGTTTCAAAATGGCGGCTGAAATCACTGACCCCTTGAATTATAATAAAAACATGATTATTTTGTTATAAGCCGTTTCAAATAGTATATTTATTACATCAAAATGAAAATTTGTGAGATTTTTAAAATGTGTGACGTAATTTCCGGTTTCGGTATGGGTAACTGCAAATATTATTGATGATAATACACAGAGTTGACCGTCTAAATTGTTTAGCGCTGGTTTCGTTCAAATCTATTTAGCCGTTAGTGAGATATGATGTCACTTCCGGTTTCAAAATGGCGGCTTCCAGTTAGTTTTATATCAAGTCACATAAGATGTTAAAAGTACATACGTTACATAAATATCAAAATAATCGGATCAACCTTAGTCGCCGAAATGCCAATCGATGTATTTCAAATTTCATGACGTCATTTCCGGTTTCGTTAAAATTAATTTTAGTCTGTTGCTATTTATAATCCATAAAGTTGACCGTCCGAATCGTTTGGCGCTATTTTCGTTCCGATCAGCTCAGCCGTTGTCGAGATATGATGTCACTTCCGGTTTCAAAATGGCGGCACAAAAAAAGTCAAGGGGGGGAGGGCAAATCAGACGCAAAAAGTGCACACGTGGTAAAAATTTCAGATCAATCGGTTCTGCCGTTAAGGCTGTGGCCTGTTTACCGGATTTGAATTCCAGGAGACTACTACTACTACTACTACGGAGATTAAATCGCCCTAAAACACGGTTTTCACGGCCCTCTAGCTCGCAAAGTGCGTAACCTATTGTTCCCAAAATTGGTATATGTGGTGGGGTGGGCTATAGCTCGAAATTAAGATATTTCGCAACAATGTGAGATTTCCCAATTTTAAGATCCAGTAGGCCGAAAATGCCACTTTGATGCTTACAGTAAAAGTGGGTTGCTCCAGCCTTTTTAAATAAGAGTGGGCGCGCCGTACGACTTGGCTGGCGTGGAGCGACCGCTCCACTAGATATTATATTACGCAATTGAAAGATGTTTCCCTATTATTCTCAAAATGCGACGGTTGTATATAAATGGCATATGCTTATGAACAGAAAAATGTCTTTAAAAAAACGATGCGCCAAGTCCTTTTGTCAAGTATTTCTCGGTGTTTATTCTTTTATTTCAAAAATACGATTAAATATTTGGAAATGTCATTGACTTGGCTCCTTTTTTGATATCACTCCTTTTCGGTGTTGAATTTTTTTAGAGTAAAGAGACTTGGCTGCCTTTTTTACACGGAGTGTTTTTTCTGGGATATCACTTATTTTGTTAGTTTATTCATACAGCTTGTAGCACATGTCCGAGCAAGGACTAATTTCTTTAAAAAAATACGCCTCAACCGATTTGGTTACTAAGAAAAGTTGCGTTTGGAATATTAAACTTAAAATATTATCCAAGAAGATTAGCTTAAGTTTCGTTACAATCGGTCCAGCCTTTTTCGATATATGACGTCACTTCCGGTTTTGAAATAGTGGCCGAAAAAAATGTCGTCTTGAATTCATAATTATTAGTCCTACATATTTCCAAAATTTGGTAGCAATCGGTACAGCCGTTTTCGATATATGACGTCACTTCCGGTTTTGAAATGGTGGCCGAAAATAATGTCGTCTTTAATTCATAATTATAAGTCCTACACATTTCCAAAATTTGGTTGCAAAACATACAGCCGTATGCGATATATGACGTCACTTCCGGTTTTAACAATGGCGGCCGAAAATAATGTCGTCTTGAATTCATAATTATTAGTCCTACACTTTTCCGAAAATTTGGTTGCAATCGGTACAGCCGTTTTCGATATATAACGTCACTACCGGTTTTAACAATGGCAGCCGAAAAAAATTTCGTCTTTAATTCATAATTATTAGACCTACACATTTCCCAAAATTGGTTGCAATCAGTACAGCCGTTTTCGATATATGACGTCACTTCCGGTTTTAAAAATGGCGGCCGCGAACACTGCAACCTTGAATTTATAATTATTCACAAAGTACGTTTACTTATATCTATTTAAAAGTATAAAGTGGTGAATTCAGTGTCATTTAGCATATTTATGACGTAATTTAGCATATTTATGACGTCATTTCCGGTATAGGTTTTAAGAAAACAATCTAATTTTATCTAGTTGATACTTCATGAACGACCATCTGAATTTATAATCCCTATATTTCCGTAAAATCGATCATGCCGTTGTAATATATGACGTCACTTCCGGTTTCATTAAGTGGTTCCTGCCGCCATATTCGGTATTTATAATTTGTTTATTCATTTTTCACAGTTGATTTTTCAAATAAATGCATAATAAACTGAGGAGCAGACCAAACACTTTTACTGTAAGCAATAACATGGCATTTTCGGCCTACTGGATCTTAAAATTGGAAAATCTTACATTGTTGCAAAATATCTTAATTTCGCGCTATGGCCCACCCAACTCCATACACCAAATTTGGGAACAACAAGTTATGCCATTTGCGAGCTAGAGAGCCGTGAAAACAGTGAAATAACACCACTTTGATCTTCTTTAGATGATGATGATTCAGATATCAGGAAACACCGCTGTCACCGCCACAGCCTAAACGGCTTCGCCGATCGATCTGAAATTTTCACCACATGTGCACTTTTGGCGTCTGAGGTGCCTTTTTATATAACCAACCGGAAGCCGCTATTTTGAAACCGGAAGTGACGTCATATCTCAAAAACGGCTAGACCGATCGGAATAAAACCAGCGCCAAATGATTCAGATGGTCATCTTTATGAAATACCTATAGTCAAAAAAGAAATGTCCTATTACCGAAACCGGAAATGACGTCATAAAATTGAAGAATTGGACTTTAATCACCTCTTACTATAATAACTACATATTCAGAAGGCTTATAATGATACATAACATTTATAGAATACATTCTAGGTGGCAGTTATTTCTTCCGCCATTTCGAAAACCGGAAGTGATGCCATATCTCGAAAACGGCTGGGCCGATTGAAACGATGCTTTCGCAATTCTTTATGGAATATTTAGCACCAAACACAATTTTTCGTATAGGTTCATTCCAAAACAAACCACCCAACGCATTGTTTCTGACTTTCTTTGATTTCCATGAAATTTGGCACATTCAATCATACCATAGACAGTAGCAACCATGATTTTTTTTATAATTTTGGGGCTCTTGGTTACAAAGTTATAACGGGGTCAAATTTTGACCCGTCGGTGACCTTTTTGCGAGTTACTTTGGTTTTCTTGGAATTACTCGGCTCCTGTCAGAGCTACAGAGCTGGGAATGATCTCATTGGAAAGGCAATGAAATTTTCTACCTAAATAAGTGACTTTCATATCAAGGACATCTTAAATTGAACCACAAAATTGACCTTCATCTAGATAAGGTCAAAGGTCATTAGGTCAAAAACACCATCTTTGATTTTTTTTAAACTTGGTAATATTATTCTACATATATGTAGGTACAATCACACAAAATTTGGAGATGGCTAAAAATTTCGTTTTCGAGAAATTAATTATTGAACATTATATTGCCTCTAAATGTACGCAATCCACTGTATTAGTATACCATTGTAGCCGTATAATTGCAGTATTACCTGCAGTTTAATAAAATGGAACTCTGTTTATATTGTCACATTCATATTTTCCACACTAAGAACTGACTCTTCTGTAATCTTACCTCGATATTATTTACTTGCCAGCAGTCTAGTCTAGTGGCTGCTTTGCTACCCTCCTCCTCAATCTTGTACGTGCGTACGATCTACCTCAAAGGTGGACATGCACTGTGGTCAGTACATGCAGGCGCGAAGGAAGGGGGGGGGGGGGGAGTAGTGAGGGCCATTAACCCCCCCCCCCCCCCCCCACACTTTTCATCTTGACAACCCCAGAGATGCAAAAGTGCACAAATTTGCTCCATTATGAGGTTGAATTCTTATAATTTTCTCAAGTTTTGCTAAACTAATTGAACAGAGTTTTTAATCCAACAAAGAGACAATAACTCATTTCACCAACTTGATAATCCTCACAATAATTAGTTATTACACGTTAAACTGACACATACAGTGAGATTTGTCATATTGTTTATTGCTTATAGCTGTTGCTTAATGCAATCTTTATCAAAGAAATTCCAAAATAGAGTAATGAACTAAAAAATAATTGATTCTCTTTTACTAGAAATTCAAAAATTTCCCTGTGGGACCAATGGGGGTATTATCAAATAATAATTACCGCAAGAATATTGAATATCCCACATTTTAAATTTCTTTGAAAAAGATGCCAAAATTCAAGCACAAGCTTAAAAATCGATTATTTTGTATCAAAATTTAAAAAAAATTACCTGCAGGGCTGATGGGGATTCTATAAAAAAAAGAAGTGATTATATTACATTTGACTAAAGTTTCTAAAGGATATTGCATGTCACACATTCTACATTTCTTTGAAAGGATGCCTAGGGAAATATAGCCTCAAATTCAATTCTTTTGTATGAAAATATTCAAAAAGGGCCCTGCGGGGCGAACTGGGGGCTGGCCCCCCAGACCCCCTTATGTCGGCGCACTACCTTTCCTCACATTCATCAAACCCTGAAAATTTGACCCCTATTTGAAAATAAAGTTCCTACGCGCCTGAGTAAATGGCTAAGACGAAGCGCAAGTTCGTCATCCTTTGGGGGATATGTGAAGTATAGAGATGACCCGTGCGGATAAAGAAATCGGACTTTAAGCTCTTCGGGCATAATCTTCTCTTAAACGAATGCAAGCCACCAGTGACCGTCGTATTGCACTGTGATATATTCTTCAATGCCCCCCATAGTTAGATCAGGTTCAGTTCCATCTTCATCCCCATCTGACTCAAAATCATCCTGATCAGACATCCAAGATTATACAGAAGAGTCAGTTCTTAGCGTGGAAAATATGAATGTGACAATATAAACAGAGTTCCATTTCTTTCAATTGAAGGTTATACTGCAATTATACGGCTACAATGGTATACTACATACAGTGGATTGCTACATTTAGAAGCAATATAATGTTCAATAATTAATTTCTCTAAAACGAAATTTTAAGCCATCTCCAAATTTTGTGTGATTGTACCTACATAAATGTAGAATAATATTACCAAGTTTAAAAAAAATCGAAGATGGTGTTTTTGACCTAATGACCTTTGACCTTATCTAGATGAAGGTCAATTTTGTGGTTCAATTTAAGATGTCCTTGATATGAAAGTCACTTATTTAGGTAGAAAATTTCATTGCCTTTCCAATGAGACCATTCCCAGCTCTGTAGCTCTGATAGGAGCCGAGTAATTCCAAGGAAACCAAAGTAACTCGCGAAAAGGTCACCGACGGGTCAAAATTTGACCCCGCCAGAACTTTGTAACCAAGAGCCCCATAATTATAAAAAAAATCATGGTTGCTACTGTCTATGGTATGATTGAATGTGCCAAATTTCATGGAAATCGAAGAAAGTCAGAAACAAAAATGTTTTTATTTTGGGTGGTTTCTTTTGGAATAGTAACCAATTTGGAAATAGCGTATTTTTTTTAAGGAATTGGTCATCGTTGCTCCAATATGTGTTTCAAGTTGTGTAAATAAACTAAAAAAAGGAGTGATATCCCCATAAAAAACACTCCGTGTAAAAATACCAGCCAAGTCTCTTCAACTATAAAAAAAAATAGAAGAAATCTAAAAATTCAGCACTGAAAAGTAGTGATATCAAAAAATGGGCCAAGTCAAAACTTAATTTGAAAAACCAAAATATACTTGGCGCATCGTTTTTAAGGGCATTGTAGGTATATTATATATATTTAGGTACATTTGATTTTTGCATATGCTTCTTTACTATTTATATACACGATGCGCCAAGTGTATTTTGGTTTTTCAAATTAAGTTTTGACTTGGCCCATTTTTTGATATCACTACTTTTCAGTGCTGAATTTTTAGATTTCTTCTATTTTTTTATAGTTAAAGAGACTTGGCTGGTATTTTTACACGGAGTGTTTTATATGGGTAGGCATTTATGGTATGTTGAGTGACTGTGAGTGTACGGTACGACTTGGCTGAGTGGAGCGACCGCTCCACTAGATAGACCCATTATTGTTGTTTTAATCGGGCTGTGGGTTGAATTACTGTATTGAAAAAAAGTATGAACCGTTTCTAGTCCATCGCTCACACGGAGCGTTTTCGTGCCCGACTAATGCTGCCCACATAGTAAGCAAAGTTGTGACAGTAAGCGATGAAAATGTAGATAAGGGTTCAATACATGTCATGTCTTTCTTGCTTTTCCGATATTTATAACCGTTTGCCAAATATGGCAATTTAAATTCTGTTTTTCGCTCTAACTGATCTGTTGGCGGGAAAAAAAGTATGACCGCATAATAATAATACTCCAGTTGGTACATTTTGGTGGGTTTACCACGACATTAGAGGCTTAAATAGAACACGATAAGGAAATGAAGGAAATGTAAGTGTTTATCACAACATGTTACATTCAGCCATTGTCCTGCATACCTGAGCCCTTATCTTAACACAAATTACGGTTAGTCAATCAAATACCAATAAATAGCGGGAGTTGCTGTGGACTAGAACAATGCTGCTCAAACCAAACAAGAATGTACAGTCTCCCCCCCCCCCCCCCCCCCCCCCCCCCCCCAAGTGTTCCTATCGGTTTAGACCTCGGTTTAGACATCATGCATCTATGAGGAAGGTAATGATCTCATGCACGCCACTGTACACTATTTCCTAAATATCATATCTTCAAACCATTTAAGAGGGCTGAGTAGTGAGCGTGGCCTTGAAGAGTTTTTTAATCGATTTTTATCAATATCTTTTACCATTATGTAATTGTTAACAAAATAAGGCTTTGTACGCGTCTTCAGAACAGTTCAATGAAAATAATTTCATAGTTTGGAATAAGTTATTAGTTTTATTTTGTCCTACAGATGTTTAGTGCCCGAAAATTAGTAAAATTATGGCACTAAACATCTGTTGGACAAAATAAAACTAATAACTTATTCCAAACTATGAAATTATTTTCATTGAACTGTTCTGAATACGCGTACAAAGCCCTATTTTGCATACAATTACATTGGTAAAAGATGTT
>OW203763.1:47735056-47767574 GCA_934045905.1 Leuctra nigra
GGCTGAGTGGTAACGCTCTGAGCTTGTATTCCGGAGGCCCGGGTTCGATTCCCGCGGCCGTCCTTCCTGACTGGGTTTTTTTTCGTGGTATTCCCTCAGTCGACAGGCAAATGCTGGGAAGGTACTGCTAGGCCACGACCGCCTCCTTCCCCACCTTCCATCCTTACCTATACTCTTCACCATCATCTCCCAATCATAATCATAATCATCATTCCGTCGCCATTAGCCTCGCTGCAGAACAGTGCGACGTTAAGCCCCAGATAAAAAAAAGATCTGTTGAACGTTCATGCTCAGTAAGAGCCTTCGCATGAAGTAAAAAATAGTTTTGTTCGCATGAGTATTGCATAATTCCGAGTTTGCACGTAACATCATCTAATTTCTGCGCGGTCATCTTGGTTTGATCATGGTGTAACATGTCAGAACAGAACGGCTGTCAATACAAGATCATGTTGCCAACTCAAAAAACTTGAGGTCGCTAGACTAGAAGTACCATGAAATTCCGCCAGATTCGACCTCTCGGCCGCTAAAACACTGATTCACAAATTTATTCCGAGAAAATTTGGTGAAAAATTAGTCAATAATGTACAAAATTACAGTTTGCAAGATGAATTAGTTGGCCGCCAGATTCGCCGCTAGCTGCAATTTCCACAAGGCAGTGAAAAAGGAGAAACAAATGATATGTAGATTTAGTTACAAGTTTACTTTTTCAGCCATAACAAACAACTAAAGCAAATTTTATATCATTTTTTTACATAAATAAACCCTTTACAACCGCCATTATCATAGTACCAAAAATACCATCAGAGGTCAGTCGTGTTCCTTATTTTCTCGAATAGGCACCGAGTGTTGACGCTATTTTGTTTCTGAAAATGAGGGACCAGCGCGATGGGTGGCAGAAACTAGCAACTCGTGACGTGATCCTCATACCCTTAGTTGCAGCAGTTAGTAAGCATTACTCATTGTATGCATTCTTATAATAATACTCCACATGATATTTCGCTGTGAAAAATGTATGAAGTGTAAACAATTCCACTGAATCTGATAAAATTACTTGTTTGCTCCTCTCTTTTACCAATTCTGATCTATTTTGAGTTTTATGTTTATTTTGTTAGGTTGCCATGGCCACGACCAATGAGAGTTGATAAAACTAAAGATTCTTCTACGTACAGTTTTGCCGATGTCTCTCGCTAGTGGCGCTGGGGGTATTCCACGCTCGGTGCGTATAGCAACACTGTACAAGATTCATGGACATCATTACTTCATTCATACTAATAGAGACGGTTTTATCACTCCTATATACCGATAACATTGACCGTAGTGAAGCCTTTTCAGACCCTGAAAATTTCGTTTCTCAGATGGCGCAGCTCCATCTATTATCTCATAGTGAACTACTTGCAGTGTATATGCATATGAAGTGTTAGTTCATATTTTTACCACCAGTAGCTGAGATAAGCGCTAATCCATCAGATTGACGAAAATTGCTGGGTACCTGAAAAGGCTTTCACTTTCATTGGTCAAGTGAGAGAACCGTGTCTTACTAGTGTGAACTAAGCTATGATCCGTGAATCTTGGTCAAGACTCAAGGTGTCAATCTGTGTTTCGGTACTTTGTTGATTGAATGGTTAGGTACCTGTGTAATTATAATTGTTTACTGCAAAAGAAGTTCTTATAGGTATGAAACCACCTCACCAAATATATTCGATTATTATAAATATTAATATATATTATAATAAATAATATATTCAAAACTGACTTGACATACCTAGTCAGTACACAAACATGGTCGATATTTACTTTTTTACATCGTCGATGAAAAACAAATGAAGCTCGTGCAAATGCAAACTATGATTTGATATGCGTTTGCAAGCTTCTGATCTAAAGACCTTTCACTGAAGCTTCGAAATTGCCGTGATTAAAATTTAAAATTTCCTCAAGAAATTTGACAGATATTTGACAATTTGACAGCAAAATGTACGTAAAATGTCAATGTACAAAAACAAAAACTTGAAAAAAAAACTGCCAAGAACCTTCCCACTTAAAACAATTGAGATCTAAAAGAAGGGCCAAGCAATAATATATTGTTTAAACATTTTCGCACTTAAAATTCGTGAAATCATTCCGCCCAGTTACTGCCGCCAAGCACAACACTATAAACCTAACGTTGTGTCCAAATTTGAAGAATACAATCTAAGTGAACCATCATTGTAAACTTTAACAAATTATAAAAATTAAAAACGACTTAAAAAATAATTTTAAAATCGAAATTAAAAATTAAAAATAAAGCTAGGCGCATTGTGTCAAGAAGAAGGCAACATAAGAAAGAAGATGACGATAAAGGAGCCGAAGAAAGACAGAAAGTAGGAAGAAGATAGAAGTAAGTCTACATGGTCGGTGCAAATTCAATGCGCCAAGCGTTATTTTTAATTTTTTTAATTTCAATTTTAAAATTATTTTTTAAGTCGTTTTTAATTTTTATAATTTGTTAAAGTTTACAATGATGGTTCATTGTAATGATGATGGTGGTTAAGATTAACTAGCTGAGCCACCTGGTGTTTATAGTGCTGGTGGGAAGGAGTATGACGGGTGATGAAATTTACGCTACCCGCCTTACTATACCTGGCATCTCCACCTCTCTGCCTCTCCCTGACAGACGTTACCTTTGTTCATGGCAAATACGATCGATGTCCATTTATTATTGTTGTCTTCTTCTATAGGTACTTGTATACAGTTATCTAGCTTGCATTTTAATTAGTCTACTGATCTTATTTAGTGATTATTATATTGTTTTGTGATGTTGCTGTGGAAGATAATATTTTCATATTTTCAAACCAGGAAACTAGTTCGTGCTATTGCCTATACTTGAAGAATATTATTGTATTGCCGATGTAAACAAGCCAGACCACTTCCGTATATAACGTTCGCATCAAAACCAATGTTTATTTCATTAGTGTAAGATTAGGTGGAACATCAGTTTCAGGTTCATTTATTTCCATTAAACAATGTCACTTGATGAGACTTTGACTCACAGTTTGGAAATAAATCATGATAATTTAAAAGCGTTTTATTATTCTAACTTTTTAACGTAGGCATTGTTGGATGATGAAATGAAATTTAAATCTCTCATACCCACAGATTTCCATTAATTTACACACCTATAAATACACCTTGCATGGACGCTTTAGTGTAGTTTCTTGTTTATTGTAACCGAGCTTCTAAGATTGACAGATTACAACATCTGAAATAATGAAAAAAATTTGACTAAGTTGTGAACACCTAATATACCTAGTAATGGAGCCATTTTGTGTGGTTTCTTGTTTCGTAACTGAACCATCAAGATTGACAAATTACCATAATTAAAATAATAAAATTTATTTTAGAAACTTAAAGTTGTGATCACGTAATGGATGCACGTAATGGAGCCTTTTTGTATGGTTTCTTGTTTCGTGTTGTTCTTGTTTCTTGTTGAGCCACCAATATTGACAAATTAACTATATTTTAAATAATTAAATAAGTGTGACAAATGAAAAGTTGTTAACACCTAATACACTGAATATTAGTAATGGAGCCTTTACTGAATTTTACTATTTACTTAATTAACTGAATTTTACATAATTAAATAATTCTGACAAATTAAAAGCTGTGACACCCTAATGCACCCAGTAATGGAGCCTTTTTTGTGTGGTTTCTAGTTTAGTAACTGAGCCACCAAGATTCTGTTGATTAGCATGACCACGAATTGTTTTGTTGCACAACTTTACGTACAAGGTATACATTGACAAATCATTATTATTGTCCAATGAGTATAATATTAAACAGAGTAACTATGTAATCGTTGAATGTATTCGGATTAACATTTTGAATATATACGTAAGAAGGTTAAACATTTTTTAAGTAAATAAAAAAATAAAAAAATAAAACGTTTATTACGGGGATCGAACCCGTCAACGCCATGTTCGAAGTCTCATGCCACATGTGATCGAGCCAATTCGCCACACAGAAACCAAAGCAGTCTGTATCGTATCAAAGAAGAATAGCGGAACGTAAAACGACGTGCGAGTATTTTCTGTTTCCCTGATATCTTCAGTGTTCACGATGGCAACTGGCGTGCCGCGATTGCGATGTTTCGGTCTATTGATGATCTTCACAGGATCCCTGGACCTCTCATTTGAATATATATCCATGAAGGTATCATCGCTTATACAAATTAAAAAATAATATATTAAAAAAAAGTTTTCCGGGATCGGGAATCGAACGCGTTATGCAGAAGTCGAAGCCAGCTGCCTTCCTAACATGAGCTATCAGTCCGATGGGAATTAGAGCCGCTGTTTAGTGTATCAAAGAAGAAGGGCGGAACGTAAATAATGATAATTTCTCCACTTCCGGTTTAAAATTTTGGGTTTTTTCTTGAAGTGGAGTGTCTAGCAATACATTGTCTTTAATGATGCCAAATTTCAAAACTCTAGGTGGACCCGTTTGATTTTTAAAACTATTCAATTTAAAATTGGAATAACTTCACTTCCGGTCAAAATTTTCCAGATTTTCTTTCAAAGGTTCGTGTAATAATTATGACTCTATGTCTCTGCCAAATTTCAACTCTCTAGAACAAACCGTTCAACCTGTGGAGAGGGGCAAACAAATTGACCGTGGTAACCTAGCCAACTAACTAACTTACTAACTAGCATGAAAAAAATCCATGCATGTTTGAGCCCCAAAATTCACCCCGAAGGGATGATCGCAGCACTTTGAAATTTGGTAGGTGTTGTCACGTGGCTAAATATACCCGATAACCATGGTTTTCAACTTTCATTTCACACGGCTTGCATGCGTACTGACACCCCGAAAACGAGCGTGAAGCGCTTGCAGTATTGGGAAGCGCAACGGAAACGCACATGACAGGAAGTGGCCGAGTTTAGTGGATCAGTTTCGGTCACGTGTTTGCACAGTGCTATTCTGCTACCATTCTGCCAGGTTTACCTGTTATTCGGGGACGTTTAGTTACATATTTTTAGACGGAATTCAAAAACTTTTACATCTAATTGATAGTTATTATGATGTACTATTAAGTATGCACACATATTTCGGGTGTTATTGATGACATAGCACTTAAAAAATTGAATTATTATCGGATCTCTCAGACTGACTTTCCATTTATAACAACGGCACATTCTTCCTTAATTGTACTAGAAATCAAAGTATGTACCTAAATTATATTTTCCACAAGTAATAACAAAACCACACATCATGAAAATTATTTTATTGTATTATGGACACACCTAGTTAATTTTTCTCCAGTTCTTTATTTCAATTTTCAACAAACTATGGCCTGATCTGTGACAATATCTTTGAGGGCTGTCAGTTGAATTATTCAAATCGAATTCACTTTTAAGTTTTAATAGATTAATTGTTTATTGCGTCTTACAGTATGTAGTTCCAAAATATATATTTGTCTTTGAATAGATATTTATTAAATTATTTGATTTCACCTGACCTGTGACTCGTTTCGCGGGCAAGGGAGATAGTTATTTACTTTATCCTCGGAGTGATTATCCTTTATATTATGATCTTTGTGCAACAATATATTATAGAACACATTTGTGCAACATTTGTGTTCTTTCATTCAAATATAGTACCTACACATTTTTAAATATTTATTAATTTAAGTGAATATCAAAGATATTTATGCATTTCATTGCATTGCATGACTGTTTAATTCTCCACTGGAAAAGATCAGTAATGAAAGCAAAAATATAAATTAAGTTCTGATGAATGGGTTTATATTGAAGGTTTCTTAAATAATAATTGTGGTTGTAGTTCAATCAATAGACGGCAATTGAGAATGTCAACACTCGAAGTGGTAAGAAAATATGTCTTTGAATATTCCGTCCCGTTGTCAAATAGGAGCCGTCTTGTCACCCCATCGCATATTCTTGTACGGTCTAGTATCATTTTTATACGTCTTTGTATACCCCATAAATTTAGTTATAAGCTCCAGTTGTATAGTACAAAACTTTTATACTCATTAAACAAAATACAAAATAAGTGCGAAATTCACTGAAACTCGCAATGTATGGCAGCAGAGTAGAAGATATGATCAGTAAAACACATGGAAATAACGCTCTCATGAATTATATTTAAATCTAATTGAACTAAATAAATAGTATATTGTGTCAAACATTTGTTGGATGAAAGGTGCGAGCTAATCAAATCATCAAATAACCGGAAGAAATACGAAAATAATCTGCGTTAGTTGCACTTAGTTAGCCCGTGTAGGCGGCCCGAAGTGAATGCTGATCCACCAAAGTCAAGTTCAAAAATCTACCACCAGATAGCGTATTCGAGCGCTGCGCGTCCCAATACAGTAGTGGTAGTAAGCTCGCCGCGTTTTAAAAGTAGACCTCGTATTGACACGGTGCTTGGCAGCGTCGAGCTAACGCCCGACTAGATATCTTTTACACAGATTGGTCTGAAATTGTCAAAGATTCAAATAATATAGATCACAATGATCATGTAAAGTTTTAAGTTGATCGGTAAAACGGTTCTGCCTATAATATTCAAAAAATCACAAAAAATCGCAGGATCTCGTTTAAATGAATTTACAACAATACAATAATTTGTGTATTGTTATATACACATTTATTATCATGGAGTTAAATAGTACTAGCTCAAACTCCATGGTTTTACTTTTACATTGTCATATTGGCTTTTTGATGCCCTGATAAGGGCTGTTTGTCACACGGCTAAACGGCCCTTATCAGGGTCAAAATAACATTAAAAAAAACGTGTACCGTAATGACAGCAGTTGCAGAACATTAATTGTTTACTCTGGGCTCGGGGGGTGGGGGGTGCTCCCCCCCCCCCCCCCCCCCCCTTTCCCGAGACATGCCAGGAATCATAGCTCACTGAATATTTGAAATTCCCCACTTACCAGTAATCTGGCCGCCATGACAAAAGTAGGCGAAGTTACTAGTTTAAGCGAACTCAGTTTGGAAGCGCTGTCTTTCCTAAGCTCTTTCTTTCAAATTTACGAGAATAAGCAATCTCCTGCACTCTCGTAGTAAATATTTCAACTGATAAACAGCTGACCTTGATAAGTCGATAAAGAAGTTCATAACATATGTTGACGTGACGTCATCATGTACAGCAAAATGTAAAGGTGACGTTTCAGTCGCCCATCCGCCTTCGTGCATCTCTGCTGGGTCTGCACCGTAGGGTGCAACTAACAGTACATGAACCTACTTTTTATACTATTGTAATTACCCAGAGATTATACAGAGAAAAGAACTAAACTTGGTTACACAAGAATTAGCGGTGTGTCAATGAAAGGCTGATATTTAATTGTTGAAGCAATCATGTGGAGTCCCACTCACGTACAAGTGACAGGTAAACTTGCTTGTTTTTCACTTTTTATATTGCAAACATCTGATTGGCAATAAAAAACCTATTTTGTTCATTTGCAGTGCAAAAGGGCAAGGATTTGCTGACGAAAGGAAAGAATGGTACGTAATTATATGCTGGTTCACGGCACATTTTTTTTTATTTCCGCAGTCCCACCTTGGCTAACCAAACCAATGTGCAATTCCTACTTCCTATTACCTACTAGGTACAAGGTGCATAATATTAATGACATTTATAATATCGTGCTGTTTATCTCAGGTACAAATGATGCCTTTGTTACTATCGGTCTGGGGAAAGAAAAATACCAAACATCTATTAAGGAAAAATCACTCAAAGATGTGGAATGGCACGAGGAGTGCGAACTGTAAGTTTTCAGACATCCACAATATTTGTTTCAATGTTTGTACAAATGCTAATATGAAACTATTTTCCATTTATACCTAGCCAAATCCCAACCCAAGGCAACACAGCAGAGATTGTTCTCACTGCTCTCCACCGCAACTTTATGGGTGTGGATGAATTTCTAGGCACTATCCACATCCCACTTGCTGACTTCGATGTGTACGAGAGACCCAAGAACAGGTACTTTCCATCATATGCATCGTTGCTATTGTTGTGTTCATTTAGAGTACCTAGCATTCATGGTTACATTTTATCTCCACTATAGTTCAACGTGTAACTACCTAGGCTACAAACTGTTTTAATTGAAGCTTAAATCCAATACCGTCAACCGCTACTTTGGACACTTTTTGAACTCTTTTCGCAATACCTTTTTATTGGTATTCAGATAGACATAATTTTTAGCTTGAACAGTTGTTGTTTAAAAAAATGTTTACTGATGTCCAGAATAGCCCCATGGAGCGGGGCTACTTTGGACACACATATAAAAAGCTTTATAAATATTGAGGAACTTTGCGATTCTCGTTCGCTTACCCAGGCCTCTTAACTATGAATAGTAAATAAATAGTAAGTGATTTTAATCTAAAAAATAAAAAAAATATGGTGTAAATAGAATTACCTACTGTGATTGGCTTTCAATCCAGCTGTCATTCTATAATGCCCGATGCACATCTACGTAAATTAATGGATTTTATTGTCACTAACATAATTACATGCCTTCAATTAGAGATGGGCCGATTCCGAAATATCACGATACCGATTCTTAGCTCCGATTCTTGCGATTCCGATCCCGATTCCGATTCTTCGCAAATACCTACAAACCTCACTGTATTTATCACCCTTTGTATTTTGCCCTCAGGTAAGTAATTAAAAAATCAAAAAAGTGGTAAGAAAACAACATTTAATGTATTTTTAATGTGTTAGATCTTTAATTTTGTTGGAAAGTAAGTTGTAATACAAGGAATTGTGCTTTGGCGATGTTTTTATCAAGCTAAGGGCGGAATTTTCAAAAAGAATTGGAATCGCTAAAATATGGACAGGAATCGGAGAATCGCGATTCTTCCGATTCCACTGGAATCGGTGGAATCCCGAGAATCGGAATCGGAATCGGCCCATCTCTAATATCAATGTATTATTACAGGTACAGTAATATTACAGGTAATATTAACCTGTCAGTAATAATGACAGGTTTTACCTGTCATGTTTGACATGTGCGATAACATGCGTGTGATACTGTCCAAAGTAGCCCCATTTTTTTATTTTTTTTATTAATTAGCATTTACTCTGCAGTTTAAAAAAAAATAAACTGCGTAGCATATTCCTGATTAATGATTATATACTGCATATTTTATCCCTCTTAACTTTTTGTCTATGCTCCAAAACTTGACCAGAAAATAGTCAAGTTGGACATGTTTACAAAATTCTCCAATATTGCATTTTATAAAATGATGCAATAATTGGTTAGAAAGTACTAAATAAAGGTGGCATTAGACAGTTAAAAATACTAAGCACAGTGTGAGGAACCCAAATAAAAATACATCACTAAAATAGCACTCTTAATTACTGAAATAAAAATTAACATACAAAATATCTAGCTGATTCCAAAGTAACCCCACAGTTCTAAAGTAGCCCCATTTGACGGTAGGTATGTAAAGCATTTTACTTCAATCACCAGCTTCAAACCGATTTATTTGACATTTTCTAGAGGTGTCGCCAATAATACTAGTCTCGACATAACTTGGCAATGAGTTGATATTCTTTTGATACAGATCATCAGTTGCAAAGGTTTGAAGTTGAACACAAACTAGTATCATTTGGTGTTTTCATAGATTTCCATGTGGTTTTTATGTAAACAATAAGACACTTTGTTATTAACTGTTGTTTGCATGACAGTCATACAGTGTGAGTTGCTGAAATGGAGTCTGAATTGCAAACTCACGAGCTTCTTGTCATTCTGTTTCAGATGGTATGGTTTAAAGAGCAAGAATGGGAAGGAAAAGAACAAGCCTCGTGGGGAGTTGGAAGTGAAGGTCGGATTTACCGTGAAGGCTGGAAGCTTGACAGATCTAACCAAGAAAGAAAAGCACAAATCTTCACTTGGGCAGTTGAACCTAATGGCTCAGTCAGTTGGTGAGAAGAATTATTTTCACAACTTGGGTCATCTATTTTGTTTTCTTTTCATTTTAAATACGGAGTGACTATTTTCACCGTGTGGTGAAAATAGCGTCAGGGGCTATTCACATTACATGCTAGGGCACATGCATATTACATGCATTAGGGGCATGCTACATTACACGGTAAAAATAGCACTTTCTAGACCCTATTTTCACCGGTTGGTGAAAATAGCCCATGTAGCATGCACATATTATACCTTAAAATGTACAACAGTAATCTACTGTTATTACCTAGATATAGGTAACAATAATACCGGGTGGCGCAAAAACAAATTCCCCTAATTGAGAGGTCACTATATCAAAAAAGGATTCTGAAATTTATACACATATTAGACAAAATACCAAAATTTAATATTTGCAAGTTTCAAAAACATTACTATTGTAGGAAAAAAGTTACATACAGCTGTTCAAATTTGGTTGTCAAAAAATTGATTATACGGAGCTCAAAGAGCGCGCGTCGAGAAAACTTCCAATGGCCAGGACGGTGTTTCTTCAAAACTACGTACGATATCAAGCTGAAAATTTCTATTGAAAATATATTAAGATCGATTGTGTAAAAATTTCAATCAATTTGATTTTGAATGAATTTAACGAAAATTATGGAATCTTGAAGTTGAGCGTAAAATCGGAATATGGAGATTATTTTTAAACTTTTATTACACATGTTATAAAAGTGATTCTTTTCCCACTATTCTGTTTTCAAGCTCAACTTCAAGATTCAATAACTTTCGTTCCATATATTGATATTGATTGAAATTTTTACACAATCGATCCTAATCTATTTTGAATATAATTTGAAATTTTCAGATTAATATCGTACGTCGTTTTGAAGAAACAGCGTCTCGGCCATTGGAAGTTTTCTGGACTTGCGCTATTTGAGCTCCGTAAAATCAATATTTTTACAACCAAATTTGAGCAGCTGTAGCTTTTTTCCTACAATAGTGATGTTTTTGTAACTTGCACGTATATTACATTTTGGTATTTTGTCTAATATGTGTACTTATTTCAGAATCCTATCTATAATAGTTTTGATATATGACCTCTCAATAAAGTTTTTTTTTTTTTTCACCACCCGGTAATCAACTCTTAACAATATTATATGTAGGATTTATTTTACACAAGTTGCCGTTTTCAGCGTTTTTGACAATTGAAATTGATCCAAATGCTTTTCAAAATGTCATAATGACAGCATGAATCTTTATATCCACATTTAAGTACGTTATAACAATAATTCGTTCAAATAATATACAAAATAAAATAAAGTTCTCTACAACTGAATGTAGCTGAAATTGACTAAATAATTCCGATTTCATAATTGCTCAGTTAGTTGGTTAGGTATGATGCCCGTGCGGTAACCTGGGGACTCGAGTTCGATTCCAGTAAAGCCGGTTTCACATAAAGCGCGTTTTGCGTTTTTTTATTGACCAATCAAAATCACCGAAAATTTCGCCGCATGCAATTTTATTTTTAAGCCGCCCTATCTCGATTGTAGGGAGGTTTTTTCAGTTCCGCGTGGCGAAAATGACATCACGACCTAGAAGCTACGTGCGACTACGTAAACTATAAAATAAGACTATAATAATTGCTTACCCATGCATATTTTTCCATCTAATCATATCTAATAACACCCAAATTGTTACTAACAATGATAGTAAATTTATATCAACATTCTGTTTTCGACGGCCTCTTCTAGGCGTTATAAAAAAAGACAAAACGCGAAAACGCAAAACGCGCTTTATGTGAAACCGGCTTTACGAGTGTTATTTTTTTTTATTTTGTATTATTGCATATTCGAACTTTGTACATCATTGAATTGTTTTATTGTAGTTTAACAATTTAATCTTGGGCAATTCCTTCATTTAAACTTAAAACTCTATATAGGTACTCTTTCGCACGGACTATGGGATTTAACACACGTGTAATTTATATAATAGATATCTACTTTGGAAGATTGTAATTTATACCGTGCATGGTAAAAATTAATGATATTGGTTATATTAATGAAACAGTGTGTTTAGAGTGTTATAATTATAACACTATGTACACAAACAGTGTGTTATAGACATATCAAAAACACGGTGAAAATAGTCGCGCCCTTTTAAATAACAAAAGGTGTAAAAATGATACAATTGACAAAAGATAAACAAAGGGTTCAAAAGGTAGGTAAATAAGAAAATATTTCTGCAATATGGATTAGTTTTGATGGTGATTTTAATTCTATTATCAGTGTACTGTGAAATTAAAAAAATCCATTGTGAGTAGTGAGTTTGACCTTGAAGAGTTTTTTAATTGATTTTTATCAATATCTTTTACCAATAGGTTTGTTCGTCGGGGTGTTCTAACCTGCTCGGAGCAGGCGGAAGTACGCCACTGAACAGTACTTATACCTATCTGTCGAGTTTTGATTCGAAATCCTTGCACCTAACATATTCAGTGACGTACTTCCGCCTGCTCCGAGCAGGTTAGAACACCCCGACGAACAAACCTAGTGTAATTGACAATTGTTAATAAAATAAGACTTTGTATGAGTCTTTAGAACAGTTGAATGAAAATAATTTCATAGCTTGGAATTGATTATTATTTTTATTCTGTGCTACAGACGTGTAGTGCCTAAAAATTAGTAAAAATATGGCACTAAACGTATGTAGGACAAAATAAAAATGAACCATTCCAAGCTATTAAATTATTTTGATTTTACTGTTCTGAAGACTGGTACAAAACGTTATTTTATTAACAATTATATTGGTAAAAGATAGGTATTAATAAAATAAAAATCGATTAAAAAACTCTTTAAGGCCACGCTATCCTCAGCTGTCTTGATCTAGAGAGTGGTTAAGAGAAAGGATTCACAAAAAATAAAATTCCATACAATTATTGAGCGCGAGCGTCACCACGGTACTCTTATTTATGACACTTTCTCTGGGTATTTTTTTTGCCTGCACTGCCCAGGTCAAACTGTTCAACCAATCAATCTGAAATTTTGCATCTGAAATTCAGAGATGCGGTCTCTAGGATCGTTTTTGAACAAGATCCTGTGATTTTTAAGATTTTTGGAAAATTAAAGATAGGACCTTTTTAGTTTTTACCGATCAACTTAAAACTTTGCATAATCATTAGGATCAACATTATCTGTATTTTTGTCAATTTTCAAACTCATCTGTCATTAAATCTAAAAGTTTTTTGAAATTTGATTTTTCAAATTTTTTCAAATTTCACTTATAAATTCTCATGCAATACGGATGCTCTAACTAAACATATATTTGACCGTTCAACAGATCGATCTGAAGTTTTGTACGCACACTATTTTCATGAGTGGTCCCAGGTATATTTTTTGAAAATTAACATGGAACCGTTTGATTGATCAGCTTAAAACTTTCTTTGCATGGTCATTGGGACCAATATTTTTGGAGTACCTATTTGGAGATTTTCATAGAAATCTGTGACGAAATTCAAGAATTATTGGCTTTTAAGAGGAGTCCTCAGAGCGGCCTTATGAGATTGAAACTTAGCGAACTTAGCTCTGTGTTAGCGGGTCAACGGTAAGAGTCTACTAAGACTTGCTTTAAACGAAATTTCAAATATTATACATTCTTGATTGATAGTGGTTGATCAAAATATCAAAATCATTTTTGATTTGTAAGTTACGTCACTCCAAGTGATGTAGGGTTGCCAACTGTCCGGAATTTCTCCGGACACTCCGGAATCGGACAACATTGTCCGGGTGTCGGAATTACCTCATTCCGGACAACATAAAGTCCGGAATTGTTCAATATTTTCATGAAACTAACGCTATAATTCAATAATCAATGATAATTACAATAAAAACAATACTATTATGAGAACAATCTAATTATTATACTATAATATCACTTTTAATTACTTTTATTATTTTTTTTACTTTTTTTTTTACTTTTAATTTGTGTTTTTGCTATAATTATAGAGACATTTTCAAAGTTCCCAAATATCAAATCGAAGAATATTGAAGTCCAGAACGCATGAAAATTACCCAAATACACACTCGAAATTCAAAAAATTTCGGGCCTTTGCTGCCCCGACCCGCATGGTGCTGGAAGGCCCACCCCCAGACCCCCCCATTGATTTCCTGCGAGATAGTCTTTTCGTACACATCCGTGCTTCCTGAAAATACCGTATTGTGAGGATATTATATTCCCAGAGATTTTAGAACTACATTGTCCGGAATTCAACTCTTGTAAAGTTGGCAACCCTAAAGTGATGTAACTTTTAAAGATTTTTGATGCTGATTTGTGAGTGACTGAATAAAGGTAAAAGAAAATTACAAACGTTACATCAAAACATTACATCAAAATTCTTTCTTCTACAAATGGTATGAATTTCAATTTGCTATCTCTTATCGTTTAACCTTTATTATGGGGCTAAATGGGTTCTAATTTCTAAATATTTCTATGGTCCTACTACGCCTGCAACGTAGGCCACATTGTATTCCAAGTTTTAGTGGGGTGGGTGAGCTGTGTCAACCATCAGATTAGGTACCTGCTAATATCGGAAAGAAGGGTCAAAATCAGACCATCCATCGCGAGACATCCTGGCTCTCCTCTCACTCTCATCACACAATGAAGAGGGTTCTTTCAATTACCTGACTCTATTGTTAATTACTTCAGTCATATTGCTCAAAGAATAAATTATTGAATTATCAATCTAGAATAATTTAAGCAATTTTTTTAGCTTCAGAATGCACAAAGTAACATGTAATCATTTTTTATTTTAATTTTTTTTATGTATTTTAAACTATTGAACTTTTATTTTCAATGCAGCTCACGGCAATTGAAAAACTAAAATATATAGGTAAAAACTGTTATTGCATCTTCCATTTTCGCGTCCAGTACTTCATTATAACATTTCCAGTTTTTATCCTTTTCTACTCATTGACCACTGCCTGTGAATGGACAGGTTTGGATTCAGGAAATGATCAAGACCCAGGTAGACGGGGACGGATGTACCCTCGCAGGTATGGGATCAATTAGTGAAGCGTCATTAGTCAATTTCAATAGATAACAGCTCAAGTATCTACGCTGATAAGTTGACTTTACATAATTACGAAAATTTGAGAAATATTCTCATCAAACAGATGAAGTAATAACAAGCAAATTCATTTTTTATTTGAAGAAATCGGAAGAAAAATAGATGAATTTGAGTTCAATTTGACGAATTTATTTCATCGAAACAACAGAATAGAGACAAAACTTGAAATAGTGGCTGGTCAGAAATCTGAGGCAGGATGTAGTTTGGAATTTAGATCCCCCTGACAAGGAAGTGCGAAACATCACAAAGCGTTCACAAGTTTGTCACAAAACAAAAGTACCTGAGCTCACCACCTGAGCGCTGAAGTCGACGAGAAATTGTTGGCTCTCTCATGACTCCTCTTAAGGACATTTTTGCAGACTTGGGTAGTAACGTAACGATAGTAACGCGTTACTGTAACGAAATTACTTTTTTGGGTAAAGTAAGTTTAATTAACAAATTAGTTGCAAATTAACCCTAATTTACTTACCTACCTCAAATTATTATTTTAATTTTTAATTTATTTTAACATTTAGGTATGATATATTTGGATTTTTGTTCATAGCAGACTACAGGCAGTCACCAAATATATTGTATCTACCTATTCACTTTGTTGCTTCTAGATAAATGTAATATTTTTGTAATTTTGCATCTAGATAAGAAAATACTGACCTTTGAATGACATCATGACCAAATAGTTTCATGTGTCGTAAGAAACATCTCTGCCAATTTTGATCTTGTATCACAAAATAGTAAATACACATTGAGAAACTTGGGTACCGAGATCAAACCCTTATTTGAACTGATATTTTTCATTTTACTTGTCCCTTGCTCTCAAAATGACCAGTCACATTTTACCTTGGCCACTCAACTAGACCACATGAAAATATCGGCTATGAAATGTAAATAACGATAATGATTTAATGCTATTTAAGGTGGAAGTCTCCTGAGTATTGGGAGCCTTGAGAAGCGCAAAGGTCTGAAGAAGTTTGCCAAGTCCATCGGCAACAAGATCGGCCGCAAGCCGAGTGGCGGTGTGGGGAAGGATCTGTCGGGATCGGGGGCCGTGCTCGGGAGCGGCAGTCTTCAAGGCAGTCCGATCAGGAGCGGGCGGCAACAGCGAGCGAGCGAGGCTGATCCAGGCGTTGTCAGTGATCAGGAGAGCGATGACGACTTCACTGTAAGTCATGTGATAGGAATAGGATGGGGAGAGTCGGGATGGGGAGGTTTGGGGGAGAATTTAGTTCCTGTATTTATGATTGGAAAGAAACTAAAAAAAAAGAAAGTCAAAAGAAAGTCGAGAAAAGAAAGTTGCGAGGAATGGAGACTCATCTGGTCTTTATTGACTTGGAAAAAGCTTACGATACTGTTCCTAGAAAGCAACTATTTGAAGTACTGGCAGCAAGTCGGATCCATAGAAAGTATTATGACACAATAGTCAATAAGGGACATGTATGAAGACCAGGAGAGTGTGGTGAAAGTCGGGCAAAGGATATCGGATGTGTTCGGCATTACGAAGGGTTTAAGACAGGGTTGTTGTCTTTCCCCCACTCTCTTCAAAATTTATGTCAATAAAGTAATTCAGGAATGGCAAGAAAAATGTAGGCCTATTTTAATTGATGTTAACAGAGAGTTTTTACACACACTTTTATTCGCTGATGATCAAGTGATTTTGGCCGAGGATATGGACGATATCCATTACATGCTTAGGAAATTGACCGAAACCTATGGAAAGTTGGGTTTGAAGATACATTTTGAAAAGACTAAGTATTTGGTAGTTGGAGGCAGGGATGTGATCTTGATGTTAACGGTAAAGTGGTGAAGTCTTGCAGGGAGTATAAGTACTTGGGGGTCATTATAGGGGAGGATGGAAGCAGCAGGAGAGAAATTGGCAATCGGATAGCGCAAGCAAAGCAGGCAACTCAGAAGTTAAATTCTTTGCTTTGGTCCGAGCAGCTACATAAAAAAATATATATATATATATATATATATATCTTTCTTGATTTTTTCGTAGCCGCTCATATTAGTAAAAGATTTTCACGGTATATTGCCACGTACTTTATTCGTATAATTCTACGTTTCGCCTAGCTCCTGCTAGGCATCTTCAGGAAATTAATATTAAAAGAACATTCAAAACACTAAAAGTAAAAGTTTTGAATGTTCTTTTAATCTAGTGGAGCGGTCGCTCCACTCAGCCAAGTCGTACCGTACACTCACAGTCACTCAACATACCGTAAATGCCTATATAAACTGAGGAGCAGACCAACTACTTTTACTGTAAGCAACAACATAGCATTTTCGGCCTACTGGATCTCAACAATGGAAAATCTCTCATTGTTGTGAAATGTCTTAATTTTGAGCTATGGCCCACCTGACAACATATACATCACGCGACAACAACCAGTCATGCCGTTTACGACCTAGAGGACAGTAAAAATCGTGAAATTACACCGCTTTCTTCTTCTTCTGATGATGATGATGATGATGATGATATCAGAAAAGGTCGCCGTCACCGCCACAGCCTAAACGGCTGAACCGATCAACCTGAAATTTTTACCACATATGCACTTTTGGCGTCTGATGATACCTTGCCTCTTGTGATTTTTTGTGCCGCCATTTTTAAACCGGAAGTGACGTCATATCTCAAAAACGTCTCGACCAATTAGAACGAAATAAATTGCTAAATTGTACGAAAAGATCATTGAGAGGAGGGTGGCTGAGAGTATTGAGAGTAAACTAAGAGAAGAACAGTACGGTTTTAGAAGAGGACGTTCAACAACTGACCTCATCTTTGCAGTAAGACAGATCATGGAAGACCGATGGGAGAAAGGGAGCGGGATGAGAATGATATTTCTGGACCTGGTAAAGGCGTACGACAGAATGCCAAGAGAAGAAGTGTGGCGGTGCCTAGAGAAGAAAGGTGTGGACAGTGGAGTGATACAAAGAATCCAAAGTATGTATAAGAAAAACAGTAGCTGCGTGCAGACGGGAGTGGGAAAAACGGACTGGTTCGAAGTGAGGGAGGGACTGAAGCAAGGGAGTGTATTGTCACCAACATTATTTACAGTGGTAATGGATGAGATGCTGAGAGAGGTCGAGCCGGATTACCAAGAGGACACCCGCACACTCATATATGCAGACGATGTTCTTGTGTGGGCAGAGACCGAGGAAAAGTTGCAAGAGAAACTCAACAGGTGGGAAGAAGTGACAGCAAAATATGGACTAGAAATCAGTAGAGAACAAAGCGAAACCATGGTTATGGAAAGGCAACAGAAGACACGGTGCCGGATGCAGATGCGAGGAGAGGAACTGACAGAAAAAGACGAGTTTAAATATCTAGGCAGTGTATTGGCAGAGGTGGACAAGGAGATCGAGAGGAGGGTGAGAGCAGCAGAAGTGTTTTACCAGAGTGTAAGGAAGCTACTGTGGAATGAAGATGTGCCCCAGAGGTGTAAGATATTGCTGTACAAAACCTTCTATGTACCAATCTTAACATATGCAGCAGTAACTTGGCCAATGGGAGGGAAGGAAGAAATGAAAATGCAGGCTGCGGAAATGAAGTTCCTGAGAAGTGTGGCAGGGGTGACGAAGATGGACAAGGTGAGGAGTGCAAAGATTAGAAAGGACCTAGAAGTGGAGTCTCTTAGATTTAAACTTGGAAAAGAGAGGCTAAGATGGTACGGACATATGAAGAGGATGGGAGAAGAGAGGATACCATATAAAGAGGCAGAGCGTGCAGCCATGGGTGGCAGAAGAAAGGCAGGAAGACCTAGAACTAAATGGATGAACGGAATAGAGGCAGCCGCAGAAGAAAGAGGAGAGTGTTGGGGAGTAATTACAACAGAGAAGTGGTGGGAAGACAGAGAGAGATGGAGGGAGCTGGTGGAAAGAGAGGAGGCTGAAGAAGTGGAAGAGGAGATTGAAGAAGTGTGGAGTGTCGGACTTGGCAAGTCGGCTCTGAGATCACAAGTGCCCTAGAACATTGGTGGGATCATCCCACCCCCTGACCCGACAACAGTTGGAAGCAGGGTCGCGATATTTATTTATTTATATATATATATATTAGTAAAAGATTTTCACGGTATATTGCCACGTCCTTTATTCGTATAATTCTATGTTTTATATATATATAAAGAAACTATGAATTACTCTGTGAAGTAAGAACTAGCAAAACACTAAGTGAATGCGTTGAATATCGAATCATCATCATACATCGATATTTTCATCAACATTTCATAGAATTTTTTTTTGCTAATAGAATCTTAATTAATTTACCAGATATGTAGGTATCACCTTTCAAAATATATAAATCAATTTTCTGGTGAAACCAAGACTCAAATCTTGTGAGGAATCATAATAATATTAATAACAATAATAATAATGTAATTTATTGAGCACATAAAATAGGTACACAATTGGTCTGTATTCAACAATCGAGTCTTTGATCTTCCATACAAACAGGATAGTAACAAATCTTTTGGGGAAAAAAATGCCTGATTAATTTACTTTCCCTACCGGAAAAACCTATTCATTCCTATGAATGTTCATAGGTATATGTTTAAGTAGGTTTGAATAGGTTTACTTCATAGGTTTCATATAGTGTATGTGTCCGCTTTGATAGGTTTCAGTAGGTATGTAGGTTTTTATAGGAGCCAGTAGGTATGTGTAATGTTAGGGCTCTGTAGGATCTGGTAGGTGTGACCAACAGGGACTCTGTAGGAATAAGTAGGCTCCAATAGGGAAACGGTGAGTTGATAGGTATAGGTTTCAATAGGATTGAATAGGAATCTGTAGGTATAGGAATAAATAGGATTCTAGAGGGATGAAAAATATTAAAATTTTGATTAATTACATCACCTTAATTATTGGTCTTTTTCACTTTTAGAGCACATATTTATAGATCAAGTGGCATTTGTAATCAATGTGCGAAATTAAATTGAAGTGCATTCTCGGAGATTTGAACCCATGTCCGTCACGTGGAAGTCGGCCGTTCTCCCAATGTAGCTACGGAGGCAGATGAGTTTTAAAGAAGTAAAACTTTGCCTATTGAAAAATGTTCTACCTTTTTAAACCTACTAAATCTTATACAATCTTTTTCCTATTGAATCCTACTTAATCATATGCCTACGTAGGATCAGGTTATTCCTATTCGAACATATCTTTATTGAAACCTACTCAATCATATACATATATATACCTGCTAATTCCTATTCAAACATAATCCCTATTGAATCCTACTCAATCATATTCCTATATGGACCTGGTAATACCTATTCAAACTTATACCTATTGAATCCTATTCAATTATATTCCTACAAAGACCTGCTACTTCCTATTCAAACATATCCCTATTGAATCATACTGAATCATATGCCTACATAGACCTGCTACTTCCTATTCAAACATATCCCTATTGAATCCTACTGAATCATATGCCTACATAGACCTGCTACTTTCTATTCAAACATATCCCTATTGAATCATACTGAATCATATGCCTACATAGACCTGCTACTTCCTATTCAAACATATCCCTATTGAATCCTACTGAATCATATGCCTACATAGACCTGCTACTTCCTATTCTAACATATCCCTATTGAATCATACTGAATCATATGCCTACATAGACCTGCTACTTCCTATTCAAACATATCCCTATTGAATCATACTGAATCATATGCCTACATAGAACTGCTACTTCCTATTCAAAAATATCCCTATTGAATCCTACTGAATCATATGCCTACATAGACCTGCTACTTCCTATTCAAACATATCCCTATTGAGTCCTACTGAATCATATACCTACATAGACCTGCAAATTCCCATTCACACCTACTAATGAATATACCTATAGAAACATATGAACCAATAGGTAACCAGTGATCCTATTGAGGCATATCAAGACCTTCATAGACATATTGATTCCTACATCAACCTAAGTAGGATTCAGTAGGTTTTTCCGGCAGGGTTGTATTAGGGGTGTTCAACGATTATTTTATTTAAATCGATTATTAATTCGATTTTCCTAATTTAAATCGATTAATAATCGAATTAAATCGTATTGATATCATCATGTTCAGAGTGGTCATCATGTTATCATCTTTTACGGCAAAATTAACCTCAACAATGAAATGTGTCCGGGAAGTCATTCATTTTTACTTCAAAGAAGCTGTAATGTGCCGTAATTCTTCATCACTGATAAATGGTAATGCGAATTAGAAACACACACTGAAACTTGGGAAAATACACACAAACATAAATGTATCACTAAAATATTACGCACACAAAGAAAAATGTTGACAGAATGAAGGCAGCCATTTTAGATGTTGTTAAGTTGAACCATTTTCAAGGCAGCAAATTCAAATTGATGTAATTCGATTATTTGTACTAACATCGATTAATCGTTTTGAATGTCATAATCGATTAATCGATTCGATTAAATCGTAATCGTGAACATCCCTACTTTGTATGCCCTGTAAGTAATTCAAATAGAAAGAACACAAACAATAAACTACAGAGATTGCAGCCTTAAGGTGGCTCATCCAATCGGGCATGGTCTCAAAATTTCATAATTTTTTGTCTACGTATTGATAATCATGCCATACACAATCCTTGAAGAAATTAAACACTTCTCGTTTCTAGTTTCTGAGATAAATTGAGTTTTCTTCCCCATGTTATCTTATGGCAGACCAGTAAAATCATGTCACATTTAGGCTAATAATGAAGATCTAATTTTTATGTAGTCCCAACCTTGAACATAAAACTTATTTTCTGGTAGATATATGGATATTCTATTAGAAAAAAAATGAAAACAATACCAACGTGTGCTAATCAACCAAAAACGCACTGATTTTCCTATACCTCCTGTGTTAAAGTTTTGTTCATTCTTGGAAGGCAATAATTTGAAACCTCGCTGTAAGACAGGAGTTGCAAGTTAAATTACATTTTTTGATTTTTTTATACTTAAATATAGTTGAAATGTTGTAAAAATTTATTCATGATGGTAATTTCAAAAAATAAATATTTTGGAATGTTTGATCGGTTGAGCCACGTTAAGTGTGAAAGCTTACTTAATAATAGGTGCTATAATAAAACATTCATCATAGTTACAGAGCCCCTAATTAAATAGCTTGTAATCAAAAATTATAGTAAAAATTGCATAGAAATTGTCCAAATTCATTTTTTAGATTTAAAATGTTCCGAGATTTTTTTGACCTGTACCTGCATGTACCCCCCCCCCCCTGCCTATATTCCCCCAGCAAACACTGTTACCTGCCAGGCATGTGCCTTGAGAAATGCCAGTTACATGCCAGGGAGGTGCCAGGACCCCTATTCCTGAAAAAAGTGCGAGTGAGTATGAGAAAAAATAGTGAGTAAATCGGTATCAGCCAATAGAATCTAAGGCTGCTGGATTCCAATTGGTTGATAGCAATTTTGTCACTATTTTTTTCTCATACTCACTCTCACTTTTTTCAGGAATTGGGTCCCAGGCATGTAACTATGACTGGTCAATGGCCTACCAGGCACCTGCCTGGCACATCCCAGGTACATCTCTGGCACCTGCCTGGCACATGCCAGGTATATCTCTGGCACCTCCCAGGTACATCTCTGGCACATGCCAGCAATGTCAGCTGCCTAAAATTAACGGTTATTTTAAATTTAAACTGTAAAAAGTAAACTATAATAAGCGATATCTACACGTGTTTTCATCATAATTACATTACTACGACAAGATATTCACAGAGATTATTACAATTGCGAATAGAATCTGAAATAAAACGCAAATGGATTAGACTTGATTTCGATGGCAGGACCTCCAGGTGGCAAGCAGAAGTGCTATCCAAGGGACCACGATGGCAGCTGAAGGGTTGGTGTGTTGAAACATAGGTAGTTGAAACAAGCATTTGATGGGTTGTGGCTGTTATGCTCACGTAAATAATTGATCCCCAAAATTAATATTAAGTTAAACTAATTGGCAAATTAAAATGTATTATTTTTTAAATAAATCCATGTTAGACTGGGATTAGCTCTAGTGTTATCACTAGAAACACTGGGTTATCACGGCGAAGGAATAACATAACTAGTTCACTAGTTATGTTATATAAAATATAAAAATTTAAAAATGTTATATTAAAATGGGTGCCTATTCTCGAGTTTGTTGAAAATGTTCACCATGCAGAAATAAGCACATTGGATTTTATCTTTGATAAAACAAAAGATTTCCCTTGATATCGCATAGTCTCATTTTCACATGTGGTTTCAACTCGAGAATAGGCCCCATCTGGAGCGCCTCTCTTCTCTCCTCGCGACCGAATTCATTTCACCTATTATAAGATTTACGTCGAATTAATTACGCCGGTCACGATTTTCTTTCCTTGCAACCATATAAAACCTTGAAATTCGAGGTGAATAGTTAGTTACCTAATTAAGTTTAGGTTATGCTTCCAGTTCTTAGCAAACTAATTTTAGAATTATCTATAAGAGCTAATACTTTTTATTATAGCAAGTATGGGGACATCCCAAATGTTCAAACTAACTTACAAAATGAGTTTAAACATTTAGGAGGTCCTCGCCATGTAACAGGGACCTCCTAAATGCCACCACATTCCTCTCGCTAAGGTTTGAACATTTGGGAGCGCCCTGTTACATGGGGAGTACATCCCAAATGTTCAAACTCATTTTCTACGTAGTTTGAACATTTGGGAGGACCTCGCCATGTAAAGTAAAGTAAAGTAAAAGTAAAAACGTCTTTATTTGATACGGCGAGATTAAGCACAGACGGCTTTTCTTCCACCTAACCGTTTAAAAAATAACAGGGACCTTCCAAATGCCATATCCCAAATGTTCAAACTGGGATGTGCCAGGGAGGTGCCAGGCATGTACACTCCTCCAAATAATAAACGGTACTCGAAAGAAAATGAATTGACTGATTAAGGTTTGATGGCATCATCCCATGAAGTTAGTGCTAACGCATTATATAACTCTTTTAGGTGAGCTCTGATTTCATTGATAATAACAAGGATTGATTGTTAAGGAACCGGCCCAGCAGCCAATACGTTTTGTACCAAGTACCGTTTTTTATTTGGGGGAGTGTACCTTGTTTGCTGGGCCATTGTTTTTAAGCAATAAGCGCCAACGTGTTTCATATAAAATCATTTTTCGGCGAGTTTTGGGCAGAACAAGAAATATTGTTCTTAAGACTCTCTTCTCCTTGTTAACAAACCCCTAGAAAACAATAATGCAGTGTGGGTCTCATTAATGACTGTGATTGACGGCTTATGCTCGAGCCAACTCTCTCAGTGCTCATCCACTACAAAGCTGAATGCTTTTAGCTTAATGCAGCCGTGAGGAAGTTGATACCATTTGCAGACTTGGGTAAATTACTTTTTAAAAGTAGTGAGATTATATTACTTATTACTTGGACCAAAATGTAATAAAATTACTGGTAAATTACTACTTCAGAAATGTAATGAATTTACTTTACTTTTTACGATAAAAAGTAGTGAAATTACTCTCAAAAATTACTTTTTCTAGAAATGTTTAACCAAAGGGTAAATTATTGGAAGGGGATACAAATAAGAATGTTTAAGAAGTCACAATAAGAGTCCGTTTGACAATTTTTTACTATTATTGTGTACTTTGTGTGATTTGCGTAGTGGAAATTCAAAAAAAGCCTGGTGAGGGCTGTCATCTGTCCATATTTTTGAAAATTGCATACAAGTGGGAAAATGTGGGCGAGGCTTACGGTAACGCGTTACAAACGTCAAATTACTCTGAAAACAGTAGTGATATTATATTTCTTATTACTTGGAAAATAAATTAATGAAATTACTGGCTCGTTACCCAAAAAAGTAATTCCGTTACAGTAACGCGTTACTTTCGTTACGTTACTACCCAAGACTGACCATTTGTTTATAAGCAGAAATAGCAACTGGTATGCAATTTTGTTTTTTTTCATTTGTATGACTTGTCATATAGAATGAAGCTCCAGCAAACTTGACTTGGTTGTGATATCAATTTATCTACTATCATTTATCAATGTAATTACAAACAACTGCTAATTCTATTTACAAAAAAATAATATCTATAATCATTGCCGCAACTCTTCTTCCAACTCTTCTTTACTTGCTCATACTTCTACTCTTATTCCCATCTCTCTATCCAATCCATTCATTTCAGTCACTTTTCTTCTGAACTCTACTGTTTGTAGCTCCTGTCAAATACAGTTACTTTGTCAGCAGGTTCCAGTCTCAGATGGTTCTCAACAAATATTTTCCACTTAGTTTTAGAAAAATTCTCCTGCAACATGCCTTCATGTTCGTTCTTTCTTGATGTCTATAAAAAGTATGTAAAGATTTAAATTCATATTTATTAATTGCAATACTCCTTGTTTGTGCAGTTTGATGACCTGTCCCACAAGAGCTCTTGCAGCTCTCTGAATACTCATCAGAACGTTGTGGATGCTGCTAAAGGATCAGTGGAGAATCTGTCCCACTCGTCGCCTGTCGCGCCTGCCAAACCCCCTCGCGCCCAGCCCCTGCCCAGCCCCGATCCCATGGACGAGTGGGAACAGAAGCTGTATGGGAAGCAGAACAAGGATTCCCCCATCGACTTGGCCAAGAGACGCTCCTGGGAGAGCCCCAAGACTTTCCTCACGAGTCAGCCAGAAGAAGACGAACCGCCGCCGTTCGACAAGAATGTACACTCGTCGACGCCGCATGCGGTCAACGGTCTGCCACCGGAAGTGCATGAGCCAGAGGAAAAAGAGATGTCACTGCTCGCCAGGAAATTCAAACACTTCCGGAAAGGAAAGGGTAAGGTTTCGTTTTATTTCAGACAAATCAAAATGCCATTACAAAAAAGTTTGTCTTCCTGGCATCCTCTTGTTACGGCCTGGTGATTGCATCACAATACCTGTCGAGTCCGACAAACTAACCACGCACGCACAACCAACCGGACCCCCAACTGGGCCCCCAACCACACTACTTGCATTCCATATGCATGCCTCCTGCCTATCCCTCAACTATTTTTAATGCAAAGTAGGTAGGTAGGTACCAATATATTTGAAGAAATTTGATAAATTTAATATTGTAAAATAAAAATATGAAATATACTTATGGTTATTGCATTGGCAGGAGTGACAGAATTGTTATATAATTTTTTTATGGGACTAAAAAACTTTAATGTAATTTTTAATAATTATACGACCGGATTATGTCTCTCTGACATACGAATTATGTCTCTCGGCGACCGAGAGACAGTGGATTGGTCTGATCAAGGAGGATGTGTTGGAGAGAGGAGGAAGGTGGAGTGAGTTGGAGGCTGAGAGACAGTGGGAGGACAGAACACGGTGGAAGGAATTTGTGGAACAGTTAGAAGTGGAAGAAGAAGAGGAGGAAGAAGAGGAGGAAACGCCAGGCGTGGCCAGCCGGTTTCCAGGAGTCCTGCGGCCCTAGTGTTGGTGGGAACACCCACCCCCTGACCCATTGAATTGGAACCAGGGATGGATTATTATTATTATACAAATAATTGTAAGATTCAAATAAAACTTTTGTTAAATCAAATTCTATAATCAAGATAATTAAAATGTTTAATATGATTGATTCATTAACAGTTTTTAAAATATACTTTGTAAATGTACATTCCTCTATTTTCAGATCAAAAATTGTTTTTATGTGTATTGCCGCAAACTAGCCAGTCGGCTATGGGGTATGTGGACGTTTGTAGAAGATTATGAAACTGAAACTGACATTGCATGAAATGTAGGATCCTGGTTACGATTGTATCGCTACACTTGAGTTCTGAATTGTGATGATTATCTTGTTTGTTTTCAGAAGTGAAGATGAGTGAAGTGGTTCTGAACAACAATGAGACCAACATCATCATCGGAGGAGAGAGCAAGGAGAAAATGTCCGTTCGCCTTTCTCCGGAGATGGTCAAGAAGTACGAGAGTAAATCTAGAGAGGTTCGTTTCACTGTTCTTGCATACACCTCTAAGTAGCACATTATGTAGTTTTGTGGACTAGGAAGCTGGATTTCTAGATAGTAATACTAATACTTCATTCCCAGTCATGTTGTATTCCTTTAAAGAATCTAACCCTTTTTCATTATTCGATCTGTTTTCTTCAACCTCCTCCATACACTCGTGTCTTTGCATACTACATATTTGATACAAAAAATAAGAAAAATTCACGACTATAGCCCTTCAAAAGGTGGATTTGAGAAAATGCAAGCAGGACTCGAGATTACCCGGAATTATATATCTTTTAGTTTTAAATCAATTTCATGATTTTACAAGTTTGAGCTCGAGGTGACTGGATGCACTTGTCTCAATGTATTTGCGATGGCGAGACCCCCCCCCCCCCTCCCCTCCTAAAGCCTCGCGCTCTTTTCCTTGCGCTACTACGTAGGGACCGGAACCGAAAATAACCGGTATTTTTATTGGAATCGAAACCGGAATCGGAACCCATATTAATTTTTAGGTGGAATCGAAACCCTTATTAATATTTATATTATTTGGGTTCCGTAACAGTTCCCTAAAGGTTCTTTAAATACGTAATTTCATTGAATTTGTACTTCTTTGCCTTCCAAATCTGAAATTATTTATTACAATTTACAGTTTTTCAAATAAACAATCATGGGGTCTATTAATGTTAGACATTTATTTCCTTAGTTATGCAATCTATGTAAGGTCCCAAAATTGATTAAAATGAAATAATTTGAATTAGGTAAATACCTGATTCAAATTATATCATTTAAATCTAATTAATACAATTGTCTTAATTAGAAGAAACAGATTGGCGATTGGAACCAGAACCGGAATCAGAACCGATATTTAGAAAAACTTGGAACCGGAACTGAAATTCATTTGGGCTCCAGTCCCTGCTTCGACGAAACACCACCTTTAACCTTCTTCATTCGAGGATAAAAATCAAAGTCCCATGGATGAGTGAAGGTCGGGTGAATCGTGATTGACAATGGCTTTGTTGGCAGTGGGAATAAAAAGTGGATTTATCATTTTGAATTATTTTTTCATTTATAATTTTCACTGAGGTGTCAGTTCCGAAAATATCCTACATAGGTTCGATGTTGATGTTCGATGTTGAGTTCGATGTTCGATGTTGATGACATCTATGTTGATTGTTTGCCAGGACCTGATCGTGCTGCTTGAGCATCAGACAAAGAAGATGAAGGATATGGAAGATTATTTAGATGATCTTCTACTTCGCGTGATGGAGACCACACCACGGATTTTACAAAACCCCTACGTCGGTTGTAAGTTGCAAGCAAAGAAAGGGTAGTGTGGGTATGTTGCCTTTGCCATGCATTTGTTTGAAAATGTCTGTCCAATCTACTTCCATCCATACCATGTCTCAGTACATGGTAAATAAATTGTAATAATAGGTATATCTTATCGACAAATCTCTCCAAAGATAATGCAAATTAAATTCGTCTACTCAATTTGTGGATAGAATAATCTACCAAGAATATGTACTGATATTTACAATTGAAACTTAAACATAGTAGAGATGCATTAGGTATATAATATTAATATATTTATATTAATTGTTAGTTAGAAAATTGCGATATATTTTTTATAATATCTATCTAATTTGATTTAGTATCTTTTTATTTTGTGTTGTTTAAATAGAAACATGTACCCAGCAAACACGGGACATGGCAGGAACGTCCCTGCCATGTCCCTAAAGTCCCAAAAGGGATATCCCTTTTATCCCTTCCAATGATACAAGAGTTGAGATAGATGTAGATAATAGATGCTCAGATGCTACTCTAAACGGTGCACGATAGAATTATCTCCATCAGTGAGCAGCATCATTTCTTATGATCATCAACATTGACAGCCTTAATAATACTATGTACACTTGGCCAAACAAAACTTGAACGTTCAATAAATCTGATAGGCTGATAAATGTAAGATCGCACCATCAGAAGTCAGTCTAAGCGATCTCATTGTCTCACTCTAGTAGGTGACCTCACATTTCAATGATAATAACAAGCTTTGACTGGTTATGGGACATGACCAGCAGTCATTCAAATATGGTCAACTTTCAAGCTTTGTTTGGCCGAGTGTACCTACCATGAAATTATTATAGTAATTATTTATACTAAATAGTTGTGTATTTTGATACAGAATCTATTATTTAGTTATCGCAGTGAGTGAAGATACATTTATTATATGTCTTTATATGGAAGTATCAGTAATTAAATTCTGGATTAAAGATTAATGGTAACCAATAAACTTATTTACTGTACAAAATTATGGGTACTTAGAAATCCTAATTATTTTTTAAACTATAGGAATGATATTCTTCAGTAGTAGCACTATTTGATGAACTGATAACTTTTAGTATTTAGAAACTAGTAATTTGCTCACTTTCTGACATCATGACATATTCAATAATCCACTGCCTTCTTAGCTTTGAGAAACAAGAGTACATTCATAGAAATTTTCTGTTATTTGTTAATTTGACACCTGCAACGAGATTGTGTTTTCTAGGGTGCTTCCTTTCCTTTTGAGTACCTATTAGACCTATATCTAGTGGAGTGGTCGCTCCACCCAGCCAAGTCGTACTATACGCTCACATCACTCAACATACCGTAAATACATAATAAACTGAGGAGCAGACCTTTTACTGTAAGCAACAACATAGCATTTTCGGCCTACTGGATCTTAAAATTGGAAAATCTCACATTGTTGCAAAATATCTTGATTTCGAGCTATGGCCCACCCCACCCCATATACCAAATTTTGGAACAATATGTTATTCCATTTGTGAGCTAGAGGGCCGAGAAAACAGTGAAATTACATCACTTTCATCTTCTTCTTTAGATGATGATGATGATGATGATGATTCAGATATCAGGAAACACTGCTATCACCGCCACAGCCTAAACGGCTGAGCCGATCGCTCTGAAATTTTCACCACATGTGCACTTTTGGCGTCTGAGGTGCCTTTTTATAAAACCAATCGGAAGCCGCTATTTTGAAACCGGAAGTGACTTCATATCTCGTAAACAGCTAGACTAATCGGAATGAAATTAGCGCCAAACGATTCGGGCGGTCACCTATGTGGAATATCAATAGTTGAAACAGAATTGTACTATTACTGAAACCGGAAATGGCGTCTTAAAAATGCCAATCTGACTAAAATCATCTCTTATAACAATATCTACATATTCATAAGGCCTATAATGTGGCAACATTTATAGATACAAATTTTAGGTTTTAGTGATTTCAGCCGCCATTTTGAAAACCGGAAGTGATGCCATAACTCGAGAAATGCTGAACCGATTGGTACGAAACTTTCGCTATACATACTTCATAGCATATTATTTATAGCATACATAGTAACAAGCACAACTTTTCTTAGCAACCAAATCACAAAGCGTATTTTTTAAGGGAATTATAGACTTTGGTGCCACAATATAGGTATATGTTATAAGTTGTAAGAATAAACTGAAAAAAGGAGTGATATCCCCATAAAAACACTCCGTGTAAAAATACCAGCCAAGTCTCTTCAACTAAAAAAAATAAAATAAATCTAAAAATTCAGCACTAAAAAGTACCTAGTGATATCAAAAAATTGGCCAAGTCAAATTTTTTCAAAAAATACTTTGGGCATCGTTTTTTTAGTGCATTATAGATATATCATATTTATAGATGAGTATATTTCATTTAGGGCCTACTTCTATACTATTTATAATGCACGATGCGCAAAGTATTTTTTGAAAAAATTTGGCTTGGCCAATTTTTTGATAACACTACTTTTTAGTGCTGAATTTTTAGATTTCTTATATCTTTTTTAGTTGAAGAAACTTGGCTGGTATTTTTACACGGAGTGTTTTTTAATGGGTCTAATCTACTTGAACTATTCTAACATTATTTGCTGAATTTGTAAACCTGTTTTACATTACACATTTAGTTAGTTGCATTCAACACATTCCACATTCGTTTCGAGTCGATTATGTTTAAATTCATAGGTTGCTATTTGAATTCTTTCTTTTCATTCATTCTCTGATTTTTATCATTCAGGCTTGATTTTTTAAATATCACAAATGTCGAAGAAGATGGAAAAGGTGCTAAAGATGCAATTTCCCATGCATTCATTAGCAAAAACAGAAGAGAATTTTTGACAACCACTAGCGTGATATTTTGAAAAAAAAAACATTTGAAAGATAGCACCAATTATTTTGGTAGTTACAGGTAAATGGAGATTTTTTTTTTTTTTTTTTTAAATTACATTTTTTAAAAGTTATGTGAATGAATATGAAAGCAAAAGTTCAAGTGCACTTCAGTAAATTTGCTGAGACGTTATTTCTAAACTTCAGCTCCAATATTCTATTCCGCTTCCTCTTCCCTGCGCAAAACACACATCATTTTACGAGAACAATAATTGAGGAGCTTCACAAAATATAACTAGTAGGTATTGCAAGAAATTAAAAATTTGGATATTGCAATGAGGAAAATGTGTGGACTATTGAAAATGGAGCCATCAAAACAAACACCAACAAAATACTAAAATTACATGGGTTACTCCCAGGGGTTAATTTGTAAAATAATAAGCAGGGGGGGGGGGACGCTCGGTGATGTCAGGGGGAACATATTTGCTTACAAAAACAGTGGGGGGCTTGGGGGAGGGCCCCCCAATTCAATGCGGGTCCGGGAAAATGTTGAATTTCAGGACCGTATTTGGTGCCTTTCTACGCGATTTGTACACAATTTTAAGCCAAGTTTTACTTCTATGATAAATAAGTGGGCGGACGGCGTCCACCCTAAAAAAGAATGAGGGGATGCATCCCCTCACCCCTTAACCACTACTCCAAATACTCCAAATGTAAAGGTAAGTTATACATAAATAAAATTAAAATTAATGCATTCATCGAGTAAATTTTTCTGGTGGAACCACATAAATGCCAACAATATTTACCCAACCTGATACCTACTCAAACTGATAAAAATATCGCAATAACTTCAGTCCCCACTGTAATTAATGATAAAAAAAACTGGCTTCCATATCTAATATTTATAGAAATTAATTACCTTTATCTCTGTTTGATGGTTTTGGACATGGTGATTTGAAACTATGCTCCCCACCTTGTCTCTTTCTCTTTGACTTTCTCTTTGACCAAAGACTACTATGACGTATTGTTGTACCTGATAGTAAATAGATAAAAACTCGAAAATATTTTCCGACAAGATTATATTATGTTTTTTCCTAAATTATTTTTAAACTATGCATCAGGCCTCCCAGCCAATTTAATGAATTAAAAAGTAGGAAAAGTAGGACTAAATGTGGGAAAAAGTAGGACATTTTTGGCAAAAAGTAGGACAAAAATATCGATTGGAAATAATCGAATAAAACTGTGGCTCTAAAATGTGGCACCCCCCCCCCCCCCCCACCCATGGCCGCAGGCCGTCTTTTTGGTTTTTTGAGACTTTTAAATCAATTTTCAGAAATTTTTTGGTTTAGTACCTATGTTGT